>CAMRHE010000052.1:0-115000 GCA_947044405.1 Leptodactylus fallax | reverse complement strand
ATCTGTCTGTCATATTATGTAAAATCCTGATGCTGCAGTAAATCTTTGTGCTGAATCTTTGTATTGATTAAAAGCCCAGGGTTGTAATTTCATTAATAAATAAAAAAAAAAAAATTCCCCCTTCTCTCCCAATGCTTAGCGACTTCATTATAATCCATGTCTTGTATTGATTGATGTTGCTGAATGGTCTGTTTTAATGAGCCGGTTTCAATGTAGCTAATTGTGTGGAACGGCTGTGCGGATGATGGGCAGCATAGTGGTCACTTTGTGTGATGTGACAAGCTCCCTCTTGGTGAGGACTGTAAGAATGTAAATCCCATACAGACTGCAATTGTTATAGGGACAGGGAAAGGTCAGCCAAAAGAGAGGAGATTGTTCCTACAGGCACGAAGGGACACTTTCATCGGCCATACATTCCTCATCTCAGGGAGTCACTGCAGTAATCTCAAGTGTTTATTTTCAAGAAGGTGGGGGTATATACTTATTCCATTTACAAATATGATAAAAATGCAGAACTGAGGGAGGAGACTCTTTATAATCAAAGAGAAAAGAAATCTGCTGCAGTATTCCATTGTTGTGAAGTAGTATTTGAACATCTTTTTATGATAGACAGTTCCCTTTTAAAGGTACTAATAATAATGACTATAAATGGAAATAAAATGTTTACTTTTTGGAAAACACCAAAAACCCCTATATGCTCATGAATGAGCTGTACATGAATACAGTACCAGAAGGCATTAATGCTACCAAATGAGAACTACCAAAATCTGAATGGGGATGCAATCCATTGACTTTATAGTCTGGGTTCTTGCAGTTCTTGCTACTCTGCTCTTTCCATTTCAAAGCTTCTTGTCTTGGGCTTAGGCAATTCACCTTTGTCACATTGACATTGTGTGCATCCAAATAACCCTTTGCCTAGCTGGTGACAAAAAAAATGCTTTTTTGTTATGTTAGTGGGTTTTTTTTTCAAGAGGACAAAAGATGTCTGCATCATTCCATTAAAGATCTTTAAAAAAAAAAAAAAAAAAAAAATTCACATATTTACAGGGGTTGCTCAGTAATTGTGTTTGCTTGTAAACTGTGAAGTCTAAGGATAGGCCAAATAAACATCCAAGATTAATTTTGGTCGCACCCCAGGACCTAAAGTGTCTCAAAAGCGTAAAACCTAACTATTATCATGCCACCAGAAACGTTGATACAGAGCAGTTAAGTACCTTCTGGTTTACTGGTTTCC
Organism: Leptodactylus fallax; assembly: GCA_947044405.1. Lineage (NCBI taxonomy): Eukaryota > Metazoa > Chordata > Amphibia > Anura > Leptodactylidae > Leptodactylus > Leptodactylus fallax. Next base: position 113,766 of record CAMRHE010000052.1, on the reverse strand, counting down.
TAAAGATCAAGAAGATCAGTACTTTAGATAATTTGATTTATTACTTCCTATTTGAAGGAGAGGGTGCATGTGCATATTGAGATCTTTAGTACGTCATGTAGTCTTATGTTGTGGACCCTTGTGGGTTCTCTTGTTACTTACCGTAAGGCTGAATGTTGCTGTTTGTGCCATTATGTCTGTTTATATTGCACTGAGACTCTGTTTCCAGACAGACAGATCCCAGTGGGATATCTTCCTTGTAAATCTAATTGGCAGGCAGTGCACGGTCTCAACTAGCGGCCAAGGTGATCTTGCTTTAATTGATGCATCCAGTGAGAGCCTTGGACTATGAGCTCTCAATCTAGGTGAAGGGGTTTGCAATGGATATAATAGGAGAAGGGAAAATAAAGTTGTTAGATAATGAACAGAATCTGGAAGAAGATGGACCACCTTCTATTTCTTGGAAAGCTGGATATACAGACATAACTGTTATATATCTACGTTACAGTATATAGATGGGTGTCCCTTATCTGATGAGATGTTTTAGTCCTCATTAGGATGGAAATTTCATATAAAGTTAAAAATGTGGCAGAACCTGCATTAGCATGCAAAAAACAGGACCCCCATAGTTATGAACAGGGAAGATACTACCTGCAATATCTTCCTTATCGGTAATCAGGGCACGTCGCTAGTATGGCACATATAATACTTGGGTCCTGTCTCACAGTCCCGACCACACATAGTCCAGAGATCGTGTATCTTTCAGAGTGGGAGGAGGATGCAGTCTTTGAACCTCTGTCATACAACAGATTTAGCAGCTTCACTCCCTCCTACAGCTGCCAAGGACTTCAAAGCTTGCAACCGGCTACATGACTGGCTTATATAAGTTACTACTGCATGATAGGAAGTGCCCACACAACAAGTGTTTCCTTATCACAGCCCCTGAACAATACCATGCACAGGATCTCTGAGCTTTATCCCGTGTTTATTTTATTCATACTTGTATATATCATGTGGGTATGGGCTTCTGTGAATTTGGTTGTAGAGACTTCTCCCGTGCTGCACCTATTCTGTGAATCTGCCTCATACTTGCCTGTAACATTCTAAAGTTTTAAGCACACCTCTTCTTCAAGGCCTATAAAAACAGAGCCTAAGTTGTATTTCTCCTCTCTAACCTGTATTCATCTAGATCCCCTTGTCGCTCCACTTGGCACCTTTTTATATCGGTTAAGGCTCAGATAATGGTTGGATGATGCAGTCATGCAATTATAGTTACATGTTGTTACTTGTTGAGTACAATGGGTACGGAAAGTGTTCAGACCCTTTGCGCAGTATTGAGTAGAAGCACCTTTTTGAGCTAGTACAACCATGAGTCTTCTTGGGAATGATGCAACAAGTTTTTCACATCTGGATTTGGGGATCCTCTGCCATTCTTCCTTGCAGATCCCCTCCAGTTCTGTCAGGTTGGATGGTGAACGTTGGTGGACAGCCATTTTCAGGTCTCTCCATAGATTCTCAATTGGGTTGAGGTCAGGGCTCTAGCTGGGCCAGTCTAGAATGGTCACGGAGTTGTTCCAAAGCCACTCCTTTGTTATTTTAGCTGTGTGCTTAGGGTCATTGTCTTGTTGGAAGGTGAACCTTCGGCTCAGTCTGTGGTCCAGAGCACTCTGGAAGAGGTTTTCTTCCAGGATATCTCTGTACTTGGCCGCATTAATCTTTCCTTCAATTCCAACCAGTTGTCCTGTCCCTGCAGCTGAAAAGCACCCCCATAGCATGATGCTGCCACCACCATGTTTCACTGTTGGGATTGTATTGGGAAGGTGATAAGCAGTGCCTGGTTTTCTCCACACATACCGCTTAGAATTAACACCAAAAAGTTCAATCTTCATCTCATCAGACCAGAGAATATTATTTTTCATAGTCTGGGAGTCCTTCATGTGTTTTTTGGCAAACTCTATGCGGGCTTTCATACATCTTGCACTGAGGAAAGGCTTCCTTCGGGCCACTCTGCCATAAAGCCCCGACTGGTGGAGGGCTGCAGTAATAGTTGACTTTGTGGCACTTTCTCCCATCTCCCTACTGCATCTCTGGAGCTCAGCCGCAGTGATCTTTGGGTTCTTCTTTACCTCTCTCACCAAGGCTCGTCTCCCACGATTGCTCAGTTTGTCTTGTTGGCCAGGTCTAGGAAGAGTTCTGGTCATCCCAAACTTCTTCCATCTAAGGATTATGGAGGCCACTGTGCTCTTAGGAACCTTGAGTGCTGCAGAAATTCTTTTGTAACCTTGGCCAGATCTGTGCCTTGCCACAATTCTGTCTCTGAGCTCCTTGGGCAGTTCCTTTGACCTTATGATTCTCATTTTCTCTGACTTGCACTGTGAGCTGTGAGGTCTTATATAGACAGGTGTGTGCCTTTCTTAATCAAGTCCAATCAGTTTAATTAAACACAGCTGGACTCCAATGAAGGAGTAGAACCATCTCAAGGAGGATCAGAAGGAAATGGACAGCATGGTGAGTTAAATATGAGTATCACAGCAAAGGGTCTGAATACTTATGACCATGTGATATTTCGGTTTTTCTTTTTTAATACATTTGCAAAAATATCTACATTTCAGTTTTTTTTTTTCTGTCAAGATGGGGTGCTGAGTGTACATTAATGAGAAATAAATAAAATGAACTTTTTTGCTTTTAGCAAATGGCTGCAATAAAGCAAAGAGTGACAAATTTAAAGGGGTCTGAATACTTTCCGTACTCACTGTATACGCTTATGTGCCATCAGTTGAAACCTAAAAGGTGTATATGTGTGGGGAGGGGGAAAAAAAAAAATATATATATATATATATATATATATATATATATATATATATATATATATAGGTGTGTGTGTGTGTGGTGTGTGTGTGTGTGTGTATGTATTCTTTTGCATCATTTTTTTTAAATACCTCCAGTGCATCTAGAACAAAAATGATATTGCTGTGCAAGAAGTCTTGATTTAAAGGGGTTTAAAACATTGCTCATTACTTCTTCTCAGAAGCTGACCTTACGTCAGTTGGTCACATAGCCATGGTGCATGGTGCAGATCAATCCCTTTTAAGTTTCATCTGAAGACTCGCTTTAGTGGCCATACTGATAACATAGCCCATAAGAATTAATCAGTCCCACGGGTCTCTAATTCCTGTTCCATCTGGACATGCAAGAAATGATGACCCATCTCCAGCTACTGGTTGTATGGGCATTTCTTGTGTCAATATGGGACCAGAAGGGATTCCATATCTGCCAGAATTGCAGTGGCAAAAATTCTGTGAAAACTTTAAATCCATTCTGTCCCTTTTCTAAACAATAGATCTTGCTAGACAACCCTAATACCTTACTTTTTTGTACATACAGCTCCTCTGCAGAGAGCAATTTATCCCCATGGTTACAGACTACAAATACCTGCAGTTGTTAATCCACTGCATCTGTCCAGTACTTTTTGCTAACTTACATTTGGTTGGTCCATCTACCCTGATATAATAAAGGGGTGAAATCATGTCATTCTGGAACGCTAAACTGAAGAGAATTGTATGATACTTGGCTGCAATACTTGAGAGAGCCCATAGACAATAGAGGTGCTGTTTCCTGGTGAAGGGGTACAATTGGTAGTACTTAAAGGACTTTTATGCACATTGATACACCTTCCCCTCTTTATCTTCAGTGATCTTGAGGTTGCTCTGAATGTGACTTGTGCTATATAGTGCCACTGATTTGCCCCAATTAGCACATGAAGCAGAATGAATTGGTTCTTTGCTGAGTATCTGGGTGCCATTTGACATACATGAGTTCTGATTTGGTGTTGGGATTATTAAGCAGATGTGTCACGTTCTTTCACAATCATCATACAAACCAGGTCGCAGGCTAAGCCCAGCACTGTGGCAATGTTTGGATCGGCATTCTCACCCTCAACACCCCCCAGCCCTTGGTCTCTGTCTCTCTCACTGTTAAACTCTTCGTGCTTTCATCTGTCAAATGTTGCATAATTGCAAGCAAATCTGCTTTCCCCTTAAAAGGCTGTTTGTCTGCTCCTCTTCTCAAGGCCAAGCACGACATTCCTTTTGCTGCCAGTTTAAATACATAACTTTTTAAGTCTTCATGTTCATGGCCAATGACCCAGCTCTCAAAATGTGATTTCTCAATCGGAGAGTTACAAAACACTTGTTTGATTAAGCAGCTTCAAAATTGCTGTCATAGCTAGCAAATCCTAAAGGGCATTTACCCCCCCCCCCCCAAAAAAAAAAAAATAAAAAAAAAAAATGGTTTTATCACCTTTATTTAGAATTCTCCATTGTGTCTATCCTCTGTTTAATCCTCTTGAAAATGTATAAACTAATTGACAACTGGATGTTACTGTTCCTCTTGTCAGTGGAGCATTTCTCTACACAGACCAATGAGCATTGATAGCAGGGCTGTGGAGTCAGTAGACCAAACCGACAACTCTTTTTTCCACAGCCCGACTCCGAACCCTACTACTCAGAAGCAGTAAAGATCCTCTAATTCATTAAAGCTAGTGATTGAACTCCATATAAAAGTAATTATGCATCAAGCTCTGCATGTCATTGGTCATACAATACCAATAATTGTAGAATATTATTAAAAATAATCTTTATTTTGAACCCGGATTCCGTAACTTTATTTCCAGTTCCAACTCCATCCAAATTTGGTCCTGACTCTGACTCCATGACCCGGGTTGATAAAACATGTAGAAATATACCCTGTGGACAAGGCAGAGTTTTAACAGACCCTCTAGAATTGCTATTTAATGGAAGTTTGATGGACCCTTTTAAAATCTTTCTTTAAAAGGGTCTGTTAGTGCTATTTATATGAGTTAATAAGTACACCCATAGTACCTTTTAGCAGTGTTTTGAGTGATTTCTGTGTTTCTCTGGGAGCTCCTGGCATCTTCTGTATTTGTTTACATGGTTTAGCTTCCCATGTAGCTTTGGACACTACCTCCCTGTCACTGCCCCCCTCCTCTTACTCCATTACACTATCCCGCCCATTACTAGCCCTTCCCAACTAACTAACTAAGCCCACCCCACCCCCACCGCATCATACTTGCCTGTCTTCCTCTCTGGGAGACTGCTCCTCCTTTTCGTTCACTGTGAGCAGCCTGGAGGCGCTTCTCTTCCTCTCTACCAGCGCATACAGAGGCCAGGTGTTCCTCTGACGCCTTCGCAGTAGAGATGGAGTGCCATCTCTACTGCACATGTGTCACAAGCACCTCCAGATTGCTCTTGCGGAGAGGAAGAGGGGAGGAGCCAGTCCCGGAGAGGAAAGCACGTAAGTATGATGTGGTTGGGGGAGTAATGGTGACGTGATGTTTCGGAAACGGAACGTCACCAGATTATTAGAATATGGGTAATTTTATAGATTTTTTTTTTTTTTTTTTTTTTTTTTGTTTAGGGGTTGATTTTTGTTTCATCCTGGACAACCTCTTATACGTATCTATTTTTCTTAAATTTGGATGACTATATATATGACCACCATTTCAACTTCTAGAGGGGTCAGTGGGGTGTATCAGCAGTGCCCTTTTTTCATTGCTGGATGAGAATCCATCCTCTTGAATTGTGAATTTTAAGTATGTTTAATATTCCTACAGATATCCGACATCCAGAGGAACTTTCACTTCTCCGGAAACCGAGAGATCCAACAAAGAAAAAAAAGAAAAAGATTGAAGACAATCAAACTGAAGAGAACATTCTGGAACTTGATGGGCCTTTGACTCCTGGGACTGGTTAGTATAGGGCAAGAAACCAGTATTCTAATTTCACATGTCTACCTGTACATATGTCCTTTGTCTGTCTTTTCCCTAAGTTCTATTTTATACCTGTTATATCTTGTAGTATGTACCTTGAGTCAACCATTATTCACAAGAAAGTATCCAATCCTTTCAATAAGTCAAGGCAACATATCCGAGTCTTAAGACCCCTAGACTGAAAATTCATGGTCACACTTATACTGTATATGTAGTAGTGGTGTGTTTTTTGTTTTTTGTTTTTTTGTTTTTTTTTTTTATATATATGCATGTGTAAATTTATCTGCTGTTTTTCTGCACTGGAGATATTGGAGATAAAATAACACTTGGATGGCTGAGAAGAGGGAATAATAGATTGTATCTATCAAATAGTTGGCCATACACATTAGATAGTCAACCACATCTGCCATCTAATGTGTATGGGGGCCACCCCACTCCCTAGCTTCTAACTGCCTAATCCTTTTTGTTCTTTGGGGGAGAAACTACTGCCAAGAGAGTCCCCATTCAGGGCACATCGATGCTCAACCATTGCTGAATAAGGATTTGGTGTGATAGTTGCCCAACAGCTATTTAAGGTTGGGTTCACATCTGCACCAGAGTCTCCATTTGGAGACCCCATTGTAGTGACTGCCAAAAATTGTCAGACAAAAAGTGCAGCAAATCCAACATTTTATTTTTCTTTTTGCCTGCCAGTTTCAGATAAAAAAAACCAAAAAAAAAAAAAAAACAGACACCCGGCAGATCCCATTAAAGTCAATGGGGTACATTGAGCACTGTTGGTGTCTGCTGTTTTAGCAGTCCGTGGGTCCTATGAAGGACCAGAACAATGGACGCCTGGACACAATTGAGAACATAGTGTTATGTGTATAGACTGCAATAGGGTACGTGTCTCTTAAGGCCTAATTTCCTTTTTATTTATAAATTTTCAGTTACAGGGATCATTGTTAGCGCTTGCGTGATAGATAAGTCTATCTATGTAGTGTGTTTGTGTGTAGATATATATTACACATGCATGCATACACACATTTATACGTGTGTGTATTTTCACAAGACCAGAAGAAGATGGGGATAGACTTTATAGATTCCTTCTAGAAAGAGACCTATGTTTAAAAAAAAAAAAATCCCAATATTTCCCCACCCAGGAATATTTTTATTAAAAATAGGAAATAAAAGTTGGGGTTGTGGGGATTATTCTTGGAGCCCATTTGTTCTGCTGACAGAGCACCATCCTTCTGTTTTTCGCTGTCTCTGGCTGTCTCATTTCCTTTCTCTTTTTTTCCTTTTCCTCTCCTTTCTATAGGAAATGATGTTCTTTACATTGGGCCAGTCAAAGGTGAGTATTCTCTGTGCCTCTGTCTCTGCTCCTGTCTTCATCCCTTTGTATTCCCACCTTCTTGTATATTATTTGCTGACTTGTGTAGCATGCAGGATATGACTTGTGTTGTGACCATAATTTACATTTTTTTTTTTTTTTTTTTTTAAACAGATTTATACAAACAATGTGTCTTTTTAAAATAACTCCTTTTCCCTTTTTTTTTTTTTTTTTTTTTTTTTTAGGAAGTATATATTCTAGCCCTGGCTTGTATAGTAAGACCATGACCCCAACTTATGACTCTCGTGATGGCAGTCCTCTTTCACCCACTTCAGCATGGTTTGGAGATAGTGCCTTGTCAGAGGGCAACCCTGGCATACTGGCTGTCAGCCAACCAATCACATCTCCAGACATCCTTGCCAAATTGTACAAACCCCAAACCCTTCTTGACAAAGCCAAAATAAATCAGGGGTAAGCAATGAGATACATTTGTAATGCATTTTTGTTTTCTCGTCAGTGTTAGACATATGTATATATACATACGTTATTTTTATTTTATTTTTTTCTTCCTCTTTCTTGCAGTTGGCTAGACTCATCCCGATCTCTAATGGAACAAGATGTGAAAGAGAATGAAGCTTTACTACTTCGATTTAAGTATTACAGCTTCTTTGATTTGAATCCTAAGGTAATTCAGGAGGGCTTGCTAGTAGTGGGAAATGGTTATGGGATAAAACTGTTCCCTTATCTGCTAGCCCAAAAAAAAATTAGAGGTTTTCCATTCTTAGGCTGAGGCTCCACATTGTGGAAACAGTGTGTCTTTTTTTTTTTTAAAGGATTCTATCATTGGGGAAACATGTATTTAACTGAAGAAATGTTGGAATAGCCTTTATAAAGGCTATTCTACTCCTACCTTTACTTTTCTTCTCCTCGCCGCCCTTTGTCCAAAAAAAATGTTTTATTCTCATATGTAAATGATGCTCAGGGAGCACACCCACGTCATCACCTCCAGCGCTGCTTTTTCACACCCCCTCATCATCTTCTGTTCATCTTGCATCTGCTTCTTGCTCAATCAGCCATTTTTCTGGAGTATGCGTAAGAAACTTCAGTTAAAAACATGTTTCCCCAATGATAGAACCCCTTTAAGCCAAAGCCAGGAGTGGATTGAGCAGTAGGTAGAAATAGAAGTGTTTCCTACATATTTCCCATTCCTTTTGTAGACATTCTTGGCTTTGGCTCAAAAAACTGCAGCAAAATCTGCAACCAAAAAAGCTGCATTTTCGCAACGTGGGGCCTCAGCCTTAAAGGGGTTTTCTAGCCCCAAATTGATTTTTCATGTTGATGACATATCTATAGGATTGATGATTAGTATGTGATCTGTGGAGGTACCGGGAAATTGCAGCACATAGCATTGCTGTGCCTATAACCATTGCTGGTTATATTTCAGTTCCATGGCACAGAGACACAACTAGGAATGTGCGCCCTGAATGCAACACTTTCAAAAAAAAAAAAAAAAATATATATATATATATATATATATATATATATATATATATATATATATATAAAATATGGATATAGGTAACCCAAGTGTGACCAGGAAATGTCTAAGGCTGACTGGATTCTAAGGATTGTTCGATTGTTCTAAGACTCTATTATGAGATATAACTGACCACAAACTAGTAACTAGTACTGTACTCTTGCTCTGTAATACCACAAAATTTTATTCATAAAGTTAGGTTTTGCCATGAGTGCAAAAACTGAGTGACCTTAAAAACCAGATATGATAGGCTCAATCTGAAGAATAATTCAAAGGGGAGGGGCTTAACAATTGAAGGCTTCATTAAAACATTTGAGTGCCATGTATTTTACTAGCCTTCCCAACTTGTGGCCTTTTTTAATGTTTATATATTCTTTTATTGCAGTATGATGCCATCCGCATCAACCAGCTTTTTGAGCAAGCAAAATGGTCCATCCTGCTGGAAGAGATTGAGTGTACAGAGGAAGAGATGATGATGTTCGCTGCTCTGCAGGTGGGTAGAAAAGGGTGCTGTGTTTTTTTTGTGTTTTTGTTTTTTTTTTCCTCTTCCCTCCCTTGTGTCTGAGAAAGACGCCGGCTTGTTGTCTGGGAACCTATGGCCTGTTGTTAAGGGAAAGAGGTTTTACTTCTAATAAATATCTGTACAAACAGGGTCTCTGAACTACTGCTGGCAGGGAGTGCACAGAACTTCTGAGAACTGGTCTTGGAATTGACCTGCTTCCTGCAACTTTGCTGAGCTTTGCGGATCTTAAAAACTGTACATTTTACAAAAACATGAACTTTTCCTTTTGTCTACTTGAGTGTATTTTTAGCGGAAAGGTTATTTTTTCACCAACCCATTGTCTGACTTTGGTCCTTTTCATGCATGCATAAAATTTTCTGCTGCTTTCTGCAACCACAAGAGGGCATTCTGTATAGCGATGTATTGAGGACTAGTGACTTGCATTGAACCGTATACAGATCAGCCCCATATTGATCGCAACAGGTAGCTAAGCTTTTGCAAGTATTTGTAGAGGGATGCAGAGAAAATCTTCAGAGCGCTGAAGAAACAAATCATCAGAGCCTTATGTTGTCCATGCAGGATTGGATAAATATAGCTGCTCTGACAGAAACCGCGCCATCAGTTGTGTCTGGTATTGCAGCTATTGAGCTGCAATACCACACACAGTCTGTGGAAAGGTGTGTCACCATTTTGTGTCACCATTTATGCCTTTAATTACTAGTTTCTCAGAATTAAGTCCTGGTGCACCTCATTTTTGTATTTAACGTGTGTCCAGAGATTGAATTTTATTGAATGTGTATTATTTCCTGTGTTTCTAGCATAATCCATAAACCTAGTGAAGGTTCACTCTCCGGCAGAGACCAACCTGTTTGTAGACATTACTTATGTGAATGTAGGGTTAGTGACATCACTGCTTCTTCAGTGACTCAGGACAAGGCTGCAGATGTCACACTACAATGGATTAAATCCCATTTAGGGTAATATCCTAATGAGCTCGCTGCGCTAGTTTTACTCGCTGCCATTTAAAGGGGTTGTCTCATCTCTGCTTTACTACTGATTCAGATGGATAGTAATTTGCATATACTTCTGTAGTACATCTGCAGTGGCCACTGCAAGGATGACAATGGAAGCAGCTTCCAAACTGGTGATCAACAGGGATTTCTGAAGCCAGGCTGCAGTGTACAAATGTGGCTCAGCAATAGTGAAAGCGGATTTAAAATGCAGTAGAACTTTGCAGCGGTAAATTTGGGGTTAATCGCTGAGCTCACAATAATGGTCACCTGCTAAAAATACAGATTGTAAAAGCAGAGTTTTGAATGGTCCTCTCAGTGGAGACATTTCTGTGGCTCAAACATCTGATATGGGAAAGCGGTTGCATTTCCTGTTGTCGTTTTCTGGAGACGTGAAATGGGATCTGTTTTTCTTGCACAGCTGCTGGAGCTGTTAGGGCGCCCTCGCTATTTATAAGTGGGATAGAAGGGTGGAGTCATTTCCTTACATCTCTCAACCTTAATTCCATGAAATTAGCCCTGCACAGCAGACGCCCTTTAAGAACTCCATAATGTCCCAACCCGTGTATGTTACGAAGTGAACTTAGTAATTCCGAGTGTTGATGTGAGTCTGGAGTATTCTGTCCCGGACTATGATTCAGACTTACAAAGCTCATATATCAGTATTTCTAGTTACTTGCAGCGTCTGGGAATGTAATCCGCTTACACAGTGCAATGCTATATGGCTCTCGATGCTGTCAGCCATACTGCTGATTCACAAAGTTTCATTAATGGCCTCTCCGGTCTGTGAAATCTGATATCATGACTCACAGACAGCTAGTGTGTAATAACACAGGCACGTAGTATGGCTACCAGACCCAGGGAGAGTGGATTTTGGGGGTGCAGCAACTTAAAGAATGGTAATAATTTGAGTGTCCTAACCAATGGTCATGACTATCTTTAAATACTATTATAATATATAGAACACTAAACCTTCCAACAAGGCCCGCCAGCTGGACATGACCATAATACAATTCTATTATACGCCATACATAGAGAACTACACCTCCCAATGTGACCTGACCACCGGTCACAACCATAATACAATTCTTTTATACATTATACATAGAACACTACACCTCCCAACATGACTTGACCACTGGACATGACCATAATACAATTCTATTATACTATATACATAGAACACTACGCCTCCAAACATGACCCGACCTCTGGACACGATCATAAAACAGTCCTGTTATACTGTGTATAGAACATTGTGTTTTTCCTCCCTGCTTCTGTTGGGCTTTGATCTCATTTGTCTTTCATGTGGTCTTTTGGACTGCAGCGCGTACTCCTCGCACCTCACGCCCACCTTCTGCTGAGGATCTAGCGGGGAATATCTTTGTCCTCCGGGTAGATGGGAGATAATTCCTGTGGATTCTCTCATCTCCTATAGCCAGTAGGAGGTCACCACTCTAGAACATGGATGGAACATCTGTAACTGGTTTGTTGCTGTTAGAAAAGGAGCTGCAAACACAGCAGAAAAGGGATCATGTTGCTGAGTTTCAGGGTAAATTGTGAGAATCTCGCACATGACACACAAAAAATCTCTTCAAGGTCAAAGTGTATGGATATCTTCCATGTATGTCTTTGGCCAGTCTAGTTTTTGTTGCTTCTCATGCTTCATCACAGTATATTTGTCGGGGAGGACAGTAGCTAAAGGACCTTAATTGCACCTCAAAGACATGGCCAGCCCCTATAATGGACATATCAGAATTTGATGCTGTGCTGAGTGTGATGTCATCACTAGTGCTGTCCATACTATCATGGTTAAGCACAATAGTAAACCAGTTTTCAGAGCACCACACTAGTGGTACTAAATGACGAACTCTGCTTTTCCACATCTTATATGTATACATTGTGAGATTTTGTAGAAGCTACTGACCCATCAGATATGTTTTCTTTTTTCAGTATCATATAAACAAGTTGTCAATGATGTCATCAGAGAATCATTATAACAACAGTGATAAAGAAATTGATGAGGTCGATGCTGCTCTGTCAGACCTGGAGATCACTCTAGAGGGAGGAAAAACATCAACCATTTTGGTAAGACTTGTACACATCAATTTTTATACAGTCAACTTTTTGTTAATGCACTAAAGAGAACTGTATAGCTAGGAGTCACCTTCACTTCCAGGTTAATGGGGGTCTGACTGCCTGGGCTACCCACTGATTCTAAAAAGAGCCACACCATTCGTTAAAGTGGTTGTACAGGACTAGATAAACACGGCTGATTCCTCCCTGACTTCCACCTTTCAGTGAGTTGTGGTTGGTGTTTACTTCGTCTTCATTGAGGTTAAGGTGGCTGTGGTGCATCACTCCACCTAACCTGTGAACAGGTGTGGCACTGTTAAGTCATAGTTTTTATTATCATTGGCAGCTGATCAATGGCAGTGCCCAGTTTCAGACCTCAACCAGTCTAATCTTGATGACTTACCCTAAGCATAGGCTATCAATATCAAGTCTTGCACAACCCCTTTGAGCAAGGCGGATCCTTTAAAAGTTTTTCCCTTGCACAGCGGCATTCTGGTTGGTCAACAGTGCAGAGAACTGAAATACAACCCCCTTGACGTAAAGATTTGCTTTTCAATCTAATACTACTGCTTGGCTGTGATGGGAGAGAAGGTCAAATTCCCTGTGGCTCTGTTCTCCCTCAGTAGACCTTGGTTTGTGACAGTCTTCCCCTTTTTCTGCTAGTCTCCTGTTCTCCCTGTTCCTCATAAATACAGATTCCTGCCTTCTATCTATACAGTTCTATGTGTCAGGATGCTGCTGGCAGGATTGTCTTTCTAAACAATAAACTAATGAATGTTAAAGGTCATGTTCTCATAAAGTCTTTGTGTTCTTCCAGATCATTAGTTTAAAGCTGAAATCCCTTCCCAAAACATTCACCCTTCCTCCCATAGCTGCATACAAGGCAATGTTGCCTGCTGAAGATGGCCAGAATAATTTTTCCTTCCTTCCCATTAGTATTGTACAGGTTTACAACAGTAGTCTCCCACCTCCAAAGCTTCAACTCCCACCATGCCCTTAAAACCTTTCCTAGTTGTCTCATTACATGTTTTCTTCTGTAGTCATGTCTAAAGCAAAGTCAGAATTCTGCTGAGTTCTAAAGAGCAATGCATTGAGGAAGCTTGGATCACAACTAGTGCGAAGCTGTCAGGTCACATGTATGACAATGGTGCAGACAGGCCAGTGTTTGTCTCCAGTTACAGCAAGCAGAAATGTGAAACTGTCTATGGATATAAATGGAGGACACAATTTGCCATCAGCCATGTATCTTTATAGGGAATATGAAGGACTACATGCTGGCCATTTAATGAAATGGCTATTAGGACTGTGCAATTCATTGAATGAATTTGTCATTTCAAAGAATTGTGATTTCTGATTTTCATGAATCAATGTTAGTCCTGTCCTGGTGTCTGGTATATTCAGTACAGGCTTTCTCCTCCCACTGCAAATCATGATCAGTTTCCTTACTGTAGTGGATAGCTTGGTGTTAGATATATCGGATGCAAGCTTCCTCATCCTAACTTTTTAAGTCTCTAAGCAAAAACTTGAAAATCAAGTTTAACATCGAGAATAATCGCCAATAAGCTTGAATAAAATTGAGATTCTATTTTAGGTAAAAATTGCCCTGTCCTTCTGACTATCTATATAATGTTTATACAGACCTAGTCATTTTGGTTACTGGCTAGATAACAAGAAAATCTTGACAGACATTGTTGACTGTATTATTCCTGTATTTTTGACAGTAAAAATAGCACTGCTCCTTTTTAAAAGGTAAAAAAAAAAAAATAAATTTGAACATGGGAAATGCCCCTGTTGGTACATCAGCTTGGGAGTCATGAGCATGGAACTCTTTGTGGCATCAAAGGGTGGCAGGGGTCTATTACATATTGCACTCTCTAAGTAATGTCTTTTCTTTTAGGGTGACATCACCTCCATTCCAGAACTTACAGACAACTTAAAAATCTTCAAGTGAGTACACAGTTCTTACACCAGTCACAGTCATTTATGGTCATGCCTAGTACTCCAGAGGTTCAGCCACTCTTTGCAGAAGTTGTTCTCTGTGCTATATGCCTGAACTGTGTTCACAAAGAGTGTCACTTACTCCTGCAGAACCTCTAGCCGGCTGGAACACACCCAGGTTAGAATACATTTCTTCCAGGAGGATGGAGAACATGTATCATGTGCATTTATAAAAAAAAAAAAAATACAATAAATTCCTTTTATATCTTAATTTTCAAATTTAATTTTTAAAAGCCTTATTACATTATTATATTTTCAATGTAACCTAAAATGCCAGGAACTGTGCTATACAGTAAATCTCCACCTTCTAACACCACATTGTTTTTAGGTCCTGTATTCTGTACTGATACATTATTTTTTTTCATTATTTTTTTTTTTTTAAAGGGGTCTTCCAGCAACATAAAATTGATGGCCTATTCTCATGAAAGGCCATCATTATTAGGTCAGTGGAGGTATGACTACCTCGATTAGCTGGTTGAAGGGGCCACAGCCTTCAGGTGATCACTGCAACCTCTTTGGTGCTCGTGTTTGTACAGTGCCATCATGCTACAAATGTGATGTTATTTATCAAGTATGCAGATAGCCGTCAATTATATGTTGCTGGAAAAACCCTTGGCTGGGAGTCTTTCTCTGATACAGGGCTTTGAATCCTTTTAGATGTTTAAATGATAAAAATCTGGCTGCCTACATGCTTTTACTATTGCGTTCAACCTAAAAAAAAAAATGTACAGTATGCAGTAAGATCCCAAATTCCTTTTATTGGTAGCTGCAAATAGTCTGAACTGAATCATGTAAAGCTAAAGCGACATTTAGTTTAGCGACAGTTTAGTGTGTGTGTGCACTGACTTCCAGATGAGCAGTCAGTAGACTTGTGTTCATATATAGCAACCAATCTAGGGCTGCGGGGAGGTGGGAGAGCAGCAGCCTGAACCAATGATGAGACAGGAGGTTTGTCCCAGATTCCCTGAAGCTAAACTGTGATCACAGCTGTGTCCTAATGGAGATGGGCTAAAAAGCAGCCAAGGTGCAGGAGTGAAATAAAATACCCAGTGAGCATCCCCTGTAGGCACGGACTTGTATGTCATTTTTGAGCTGCAGACTGGGCAGTCACTTTAACTCTTTCTTGCCAACTCTCCTGGAATGTCTGGGAGGCTCCCAAAATAAGGGGAGACCTCCTGTACTCCCAGGAGAGCTGGCAAATCTCCCAAGCCCAGACGACTCTCTGTGAAGTGGGCACAGTATGTTTCGGTCACCTCGCAACAAGGAAAGTGGCCAACACACTATCCTACCCCAGTCACTACAAGGGGCATGGTTTCGTGGCAAGGAGGTGTGGCCGGCCCTTGACATGCTGTGTGTCCAGGACACGCCGCTATGTTGGCGTTGCGTTGCTGGTAAGCAGGAGTTTTGAAGCTTTGTATTAGAAAAATTAAGCTTCAGCTGCTATAAAATTGTATCTAGAAATTTAGACTTTGTTCACATCTGTTAAATCTGTTGCACAACTGTCACCAAGACAAGACTCCTATTGACTTATAATGGGGTTCCATTGCAGTGTCTGTCATTTGGACTGTAAGATTAGATACACGCTTCGCATCAAATATGAAGGAATCTGTGACAGAGGATCCTAATAGAAACTCTGACACAGATGTGAACCCAGCCTAAATCATTGTACATGTTTCATCTAGCTAGATTTAACAAAAAAATGGAATGGATATAACATCTTTGCCTTTCTAATATAAGGTTTATGATCTTGATGTATTTTCCACTGGCTCAGTATGTGGGAAGGAAGTATAAATTGGGAAATAAAAGTGACACCTGTGCTGGCCACATCTATGTAAAAGACTAGAAATTGGTCCACTGCCCATGTCTTGTTTGTGCTCTTATGAAAACCTGTTCCGCGGGCTGTTGGCACATCAAAAATGATACGATATTGGTCTTCATGATCTCTCCAAGTGCTATTTGTGTTCCAGGCACAAGAGATTCTTAAAGGTCAGGACACTGGAGACCTCTAGGGCATAGGGAGTTACAATAGCAGAGCTGTCAGAATATGGGGTGGCAGTAACCCAATCTGCTTTTCCTTTGCAACTCCTGAAATGTCAAGCTCCAGAGGCACCACTTCCAAAATCTGCACGGAGCAGCTCTATTTATAGGACAATCTTCATTAACTTCCAATCTCTTTCTCTGCTTATCCAATTGAAGTTTGGAAGGATTCCAGAGCTGCCTGAGCAGAATCCGAACAAAGGCCTCAATGCTGAACACATGGCCACCGAGGCGGAGGGATGATCTCCTTTTAATTTATTACAGAAATAAAAACAAACCTAGGAGTACATGAAATCCACATTGTTTTTGGCAGAATCCGATAATTTTTAAAAACATTCTATTGAAGATCCAATTTCCATTTGGTGGGCGGCATTGGAAACAATATTCTTGTGCTACCTTTAAATCTTCTTGAGTCTAAGGCCCCAAGCAAAAAAGCGCTGCAGGAAAAGCCGCAACGCGTCGTGGTTCTTCCCGCAGTGCTTTGCACATAAAGTTCGCAGAGGTTTCCTCTGCAGACTTTCTGCTTCAATTATATCTATAGGGAAACCACCGGCATTTCTGTAGATATAATTGACATGCTGCGATTTCCAAAACTCTGAAGGTTTTGGAAATTGCCATGTGTCCGCACTGTATATTTCTCCACAAAGTGGGGGGTGGGGACTTTGCTGTGACTGTAAAACAACTGTAAGCATCGCGCTTATGCAACGTGGCGCCCCAGCCTAAAGGGATTTTGAGGGATGATGTACAGAAATTAGGTGTACACAGTACTAGTCATTGTACTGTGTATGGAAAAAAAATTCCTTTAAACTCTCTGCTTTGACACTGAATAGATACCTCCATTGTTTACTTACTGACTAGTGATAAAAATTTGCCTGGCCTTGTGATGATGTATGTAATAAAATATGCACAGCTCTTAGGAGCCAATTTTCAAAGCACTGACCATATACGTGTATAGAGAAGGGCCTTTCACACATACCTCTTTATTTATATAGTAAAGGTCACATGACAGGTGCAGGACCTTTACAGTGAATCGTTCAGCATGGTGCCTAAAAGGTCACATAATCTTTGTTCCACTCCTGCACATAGAAGGCCCTGCAGTGTGTATAATAAATACCATCTGACTGGATCATCTGATATCTTACTAAATTGGGTCATGTACTGTTGGAAGAATATCCACTGCTGATGACCATCTTATGATTACTTTCTCATGAAATAAACAAAAGGAGAAGATGTCATAGAAAGGAAAAAAAAATAATTCTAGCTTTGTTTGTTTTGTTAACACAATAGACCCAAGAAACTGACTCTTAAAGGCTACAAGCAGTATTGGTGTACATTCAAAGACACTTCCATATCCTGCTACAAGAGTAAAGAAGAAGCTAATGGAACCCCTGCCCACCAGATGAACCTGAGAGGTAAATATAAAAAACAATAGGGGTCAGTATTCTGTAAATTATAAATACTGCATATATCTATATGTGTGTGTGTGTGTGTGTATATGTGTGTGTGTGTATATATATATATATATATATATATATATATATATATATATAAAGTTGTATTCTTGTACATAGTAGGCAGTATTTTAGTAGCTATATTCTTGTACTTGGGGTGTGGTATTATTTTGGGGAAGTATTATGCAAGTTAAAAAAATTAAGCATTCTCTCAAACGTTTTTTTTAGTCTGGGTGGACATTCTTTTCTTCAGTAAACACCTTGTGTTATTCAGCAAGGTGTTAAATATAAAATATTCTGGAGCTCTAAGAGTGTAAGTTACGTTGTACAGTCACCAGTTCCCCTGTTTAGCTGTACAGTAAACACACTGGCTGCCAAGTGATGTAAGGCCACAGTCATGACATATGGCGCCAAGAATACCTTTTTGGGTACATTGACCTGCCTTAAAAGCCAGTGACTGAGCTTTCTGGAATGTAGGTCCCTCAGTATTGTAACTGGAACACAGTTCTATCATTCTGAAGGTGTGAAGTGATTCTGTGTGGTAGAGATAGTTGGGTATTGGTTGGCATTATCTGTTTTATATACAGCTCATGATCCTCTGAGACGAAATTTGTATGATCATCAAGCTCAATCTGTTTTATAATCCTCCATTTAGATTTGCTTTTCTGTCCTTGGAACCTGTTGGAAGCTTTCTTGGTTACATTGGGTGGCCAAGTGGAGCAGAGCTCCTTATGTGGTAGTAATAGCTGCCCTGAAACATATCATGACTTGCATGATGTTATTACATATATCAGCAGGTCCAATGTCAACCTCTCCCCCAAACAACAAAGGAGCATAAATACAAAAAATTTAGGAAATTAATTTCCAAACTGGGTGTAACTATACGGGTACAGAGGTAACAATAACTACTGGGCCCTGGAGCCTCAGAGGGCCCAAAGGTAACTTTACAACATAATAAGACATCAGTATTATAGATAGCACATGGTAATAACAAACATTATATGACATGTCTATAGGCTGATAGTAACACATTACCATAAGGCTAGGGCTACATAGCGACTTTGGCCGTTACCCTTGTGTGAGCAAACATTGCCATGGTCGCCCTGTTATGCCTTCATTAATGTAAGGGAATGGGGTCTCTTGGCAACCTCAAGAATCATGTGACTGCAACTTCTAGTTGCAAAAAGATTGTGCACTGCTTTTTGTTTTGACCTTGATGGTATGATCATTGTTTCTTCACCTAGCGTTAGTTTGGCAGGGGATGGTAGCTGCAATTTTCCCTAATGTCTGGACATAGGAGTCCATTAGGATTAAGTTAAGTTATATGATTTGTATCTTTAGTTAAAACTGGAGCCTTGAGCGTTCGGGGGCTGGGTTTTTCCTGGGGTGCAGCCATTATTTAAATTAGTCAACACTTCAATGCCCCAGACTGTGGGTTCTCATTTTCTACAATGTATTTTCATATAGTTCTGCTTTCCTTCCATGCTCTTGTGAGCACTACAGGATAATATGAAGATGGATAAGGCTAAACCAACATCCAGATGCAAATAATTATTATGGTATATGTGATGTTCTAGTCCTGAGCCATATTTTAATATGAATGTTCTCTGTGAGAACCTGGGGCAATAAAATGTACCAATTCTTCCTGTTTTCCAGGCTGTGAAGTAACTCCAGATGTTAACATATCTGGCCAGAAGTTTATCATTAAGCTCCTCATACCAGTTGCTGAAGGAATGAATGAAATCTGGCTCCGATGTGAAAATGTAAGAAATTGCATACTGCGGCATGAATATTATTGCTAATGTGGCAATATCATCAGTTCCTTGCCTTGTGCAATAGCTTCTGTTTTCCCTCTGCCCTTTCCCATATGATGTACTGTCATAATTTAGGCACTGTATGTGAATTATATATACCAGTCAAAAGTTCCAAATAATACTAATATAATATATAAAGTGCTCAACCTCATAAAGTAATAACTATGCTGTGCAATATACAATAAATAGTTCTGCTATATACATGTAATATTTCTGGCGCTTGCAAGCTTTAACAGCTAGGCAGTTGATGGTGCCCTGTTTAATTGCAGCTAGTTTGCCCCATGTAGGATTTATACCCCTAAGATTGTCATTGAATCTCTACTTCATGGGCAATTTATTTGTATGTCCCAAATGTTATCCTCTAGGATTGGGATTAAGGAGACCATGCCTGTAAGCTTTGATTCCAGTTAAAACCCTAAGTCTAACCATGTAATCAATGAGCAGAAAGTGATCAACTTGGAGTAATCTGGACCAACAGTGACACTTCATGCTGAGGCTTAGTCCATCACTTAAAGAAGACCCTTCATGTCGTCTAACACAGGGCATGTCCTGTACCCTTAGAAAGCTGTTCATATAGAATTCCGCACTCTCTCTTTGGTTATTTCTTTCCTGTCAGAGATATTAGTGCCTTTAGTTTATTATCAGGGGGTGGTCTCTACAGTCCAGCATCATCGCTGGGCTGTGGAGGACCCCCTTTCATAGTACAAGAGAACACAAATCTACAGTCTGGATATTATTCACTGCCCTGCGATGATGCTGGACTACAAGAACTGCCTCCCTGACCGTACAGTAGTGCTGTTAGTTTCAGCTAGTGATATCAATGTCTCTTCATTGGGATAACCTACAAACAAGAATGAGCTGAATTCAGCAGAAGAACAGCTTTCTAAAGGTATATATAACATGAACTGTGTTAGAGGACATGAAGGTCCTGTTTAAGTCAGTTAAAATGCAACCAAATTTGCCCTACTTATATTTTGCCTTGGTAATTGAACATAACAATGATTATATGTATACCGCTTAATCTCTTTACTTTCTTTAGGAAATCTGGGTCTAAGACAGCACCCTGTGTTGACCTAAGGCACCCGCCTCCTGTTAACTGGAGCATGGACACCTTTATAATGTAGAATTAAACTGTTACTATCCTTAACCTTGCAGGAGAAGCAGTATGCTCACTGGATGGCAGCATGTAGATTGGCATCCAAGGGCAAGACCATGGCGGACAGTTCTTACAACCTAGAAGTGCAGAATATCTTGTCTTTCCTGAAAATGCAGCATTTGAACCCTGACCCACAGTTCATTCCAGACCAGGTCAACTCTGATATCAACCCAGAATGTGTTGTATCACCCCGGTATTTGAAGAAGTACAAGAACAAGCAGGTAATGGAGATGTGTTGGTGTGATTTGAACACCATTGCCTGCCTTGTTTCGGGCACGAGGTTCAGAGCATTCATGCATTGCTTATAGGATTTAGTAGCTACAAGCAGCAGTTTGACAAATGGCAGCACAAAGGGTTAATGACACAGTTGCTATATCCGGGAAGTGGCTTTTGGTTGTGGTCCCAGAGGTCAGATGGGACATTTCTGTCCCACAGAATCTCATGACACCAGGCTGCAGCATAAAGCAGGATGTGCTGTGCCAGGGGAATGCGTGGAATGCTTATACACATATCAGCTGGCTGCTCAGCAGTGAGAGATTTAGGACATTGGTTAATTGTCTTGCAATTTATAATTAAAGTTTTACTAAAATTGAAAAAAGAAACAAAAAAAAATTCACATTCCACTATGTAAAGCTACATAAAAACAGAGCAGTATGCTGTGGCATAGTCAGATAGTCAAGCGTCACTCTTTTGTGGTTGCTATATAGTGGAGGTTTAATAACCAAATAACCACTATGGTAAATGGTTGTTCTGTTCCTCACCCACTAATACCTGCTTTTGCATCCCTTGGCATGGGGCTGTGAAATGTCTGAACTAAGGCACTCTTAATGGCAGTGCCCACATGTTCTGCCACTATGGCACAACCCCCTCTTCCATCTGTAGTTCTCTGCTCTCACTTTGCTTGCATTCACTCTTTTTTGTTTTTGGTTTCTGAATTTTTTTTGGCTCTTTGATAACTGCAGAACCTTTTTTCTTTAGCTCATTTGGCTTAAATCCGTATTTACTCTTTTTGTTTTATCTTCCTCCTTATCCTATCATTTTCCATTTCTCGACATTGCCACCTGCAGCCAGGCTATGTAAGAGACTTGGTAAGTTCCAAGCATAAGGAGTCTTGTGTTTAGTTGGCAAATTTCCCATGTCATGCTGTTTTTTTTGTTAGTTTTTTTTTAAAAGATGTATCCTTCTAACCCAAGATTGCTCAAACTCCATATTTTCTGCGATTTATTTTGCTTGCTATTTGATAAAGTGTCCATTTTATTTTTTTCTTATACGCCTATCAACACATACATACATACATACATACATACATACATACATATACATAAACGCACTTGGTTACTTAGAATCGGATCCATTTTCTGTAATCTTTTTGAGAATGTGGGTTCAAAGTTTTCCAGATAATATACAAATAAATAAGTTGCTTAAAGTGCATCTCTAATTATGAAACACTCTGCAATGTATCTTAAGGGAATCTTTTTCTCCTTCCTTCCCTCCCCAATCTATTCATTATCAGACTCTGTGTGGTGTGTGTGTGTGTGTGTGTGTGTGTGTGTGTGTGTGTGTGTGTGTGTTTTTTTTTGTTTTGTTTTTTACATAGAACCTGTATCCAGTTCAAATGCAGAACTCTACAGAGAAGGGAGGTAGAGAAGAGGGCTGTTAATTGATTCAATGTCTCATTCTGTGCACTAGTAGCCTATCTCTAGCAAAGCAGTATTAAAAGAGCTCCTTGAATTACAGAATAGCAAAGTCTAGTAGCAGCAGCCATTCTCTGTGTTATTCAGCAGTTTTCTTCTCCCCCCTCCCTTCTCCTCAGACTAATATGTAAAAAGTAATTCTGCTTGATAAATGGAAACATATTTCTTAAATAACATATATTACAACGTGTCTTATATTCACATGTAATATTCATTTATGAACAGTTTTTTTTTTTTTTATATAATTGGAGGTACGCTTTAAAGTTAGAAGAATGTCTAGGGTTTTTCAACAGAGTCTGTCCCTAAATATGCAAAGTTCCTTAGGAAAACTGAACTATTTAATAGTTCCCATGTTCTATTTCAGCAGAATGCAGATTAAAATACATTTATGTGCTAGATAGCAATTCTGATAGTAGCATTATATATATTTTGAAACGTTAAGGGTGCTTTCACACTTGCATTGTTTAATCCAATCTTCTGATCAGTCATAGGATCAGAAGAACCAATTAAACAAAGTGTGATCCATTCTTTGGTGGACAACAACGGATCCGAAGGGACCCAATGGGGTCCGTATGGTACCGGGTATCCTTTCTCTGACATTGCCTAACAGGACTCTTTCATCCCCAATTTTAGACGGACTCTGCACTGAAGGCTTCGAACATAGACTTTGACGCAGATGTCAACATAGCCTTATTCTGACTTGGGACATATTATTGATTGCACTGTATCACTATTTAGGAGTTTTAGTGCTAGTTTATTAACATGATAGTATAGGCAGAGTATTATATTACTTGTAGATAATAGTAGCAATTACAACATGCCCTTCACTGCCCCAGAGTCCTAAGCTTCACTTCAACCGCTCAGCACTGGAATGCTTGTCATCTGCTAATAAAAGGAAGTATGTAATGATCCGTTTATGTGATTGGAATGTGCTTAGTAGTCACACAAATTCACAGAATAGTAACGAAGTCAAGCAGTATCTGGAATGATGGGAGTTGGTCACTGAAGCTGGCCGGTGGCCTGATAGTTTCCCAACATCTAGAGGTACAACAAGAGTGAATAGCAAAAGATAATCTTGTAATTTCAGTGCCTGACCTTTAATCTTCTTCACTGACCTAGCTGTAGAGAGTTCAGAGGTAGTAGTCATGTTGGTAACCGGGCGGGGCAGGGGGCTTCAAGGACCCCTCTTGTATATAAGAAGACCAAAGGGTTACTCACAGCCATCTAGGCCCACCTAAAACATCTTTAACCTGGTTGAGTACAGCCCATATTCCAGGTACATTTAAATACACAAAGGCTCTGTGGTCAAGGCATATGCGACAGGACTGGAGTTTATCAGGGAGTTTATTAACTGTCAAACGGAAGGGGTGGTCTATGTGGCTTCCTGTTCTTGCCCACTCAATTATGTGGGCAAGACTAAAAGACAACTGCGGAGGCGTATTTTGGACCACATAGGCGACATCTCTCGTCAGCAGGTACTCCCATTGCTACCCATGTCTGGGAGTACCATCAAGGTGATGCCTTTTCTATGAAATTCCAAGGGTTGGAACGTGTGCATAAGTCACCTCGTGGGGGCGATTGGGTTAGGGCTATATTATGCAAGGAAGGCCAGTGGCTCTTTAGGTTTAAATCCACAAAACCGCTTGGCCTCAATGATGCGCTCTCGTTCACCCCCTTTATTTGAGGTAACGTAGTTTGATAGCCCTGTGGGTATGTAGGGGTGGATATTGTTGTATATATCCATCTTTATGTTCTACATGTTCTATTGATCCCTTGAATAGGGGACTGGGTGATGTCTGGGAGGTATTATGTTATCCCGACTGGTCGTTTACGTGTGGGTCTAGATCAGGGGTAGGCAACCTTTTTTGTTCTGTGTGCCGATTTTAATTAAAAAATCAAAGATGAGATACTCGGAGTGCTGGTCAATAATTGTAAGTCTGACGACCCCTAAACTAAAGTCATATACCACAAACCATAATACAGAAGTGCTGCCACCATATGCTTTAAGACACATGCGTTTACTGCTGGAACACTCCTGTACTTTCCGATTAGAAGCAATGAAAGTCCATGTACAGTCTCCAATTAGTGGTAAATGTATGTGTCCAGGAGCACCATATGGCAGCAGCCTTATGGTGGAAACACACTATGTATCTGGATGCAGTTATATTCTTAGGCCACTGAAACTTTTAGCTTGATGTAAATCTGCGTTCACATGGTGCGGCCCCTGCACACGGTATTGTGTCCCAGAGCGGCCCCTGCACACGGTATTGTGTCCCAGAGCGGCCCCTGCACACGGTATTGTGTCCCAGAGCGGCCCCTGCACACGGTATTGTGTCCCAGAGCGGCCCCTGCACACGGTATTGTGTCCCATAGCGGCCCCTGCACACGGTATTGTGTCCCATAGCGGCCCCTGCTCACCGTATAACATTCTAACTTTTATAATTGTCACCACTCACTAGCTATAATTATACTGTGGG
Source organism: Leptodactylus fallax (assembly GCA_947044405.1). Classification (NCBI taxonomy): domain Eukaryota; kingdom Metazoa; phylum Chordata; class Amphibia; order Anura; family Leptodactylidae; genus Leptodactylus; species Leptodactylus fallax. The sequence continues at coordinate 88,935 of CAMRHE010000052.1, read as the reverse complement.
GTCTCTTCAGACCCCAGAGTATAATAAGCGGAGGGCCAAGAGAGGTGACAAACATAAAAAAACAACGTACTCACCTTTTCCTGACCTCTGCTCTCTTCGGGCGCTTCTGCCTGAAGTTAGCGACCGCTGATTGGTTCTCAGGGGTCACGTCGCATCATCTGCATAATGACGTTGGACGTGACCCCAGAGGTCCTGTCAGCGGTCCCTTATGTCAGACAGAAGTGCACGAAGAGCAGACAGCGGCTGTGGAGCACTGGAAAAGGTGAGAACATTGTTTTTTTTTTTTAATGTTTCATCACTTCTCCTGAGCCTCCGCTTATTATACTCGGGGGTCTGAAGAGACCCCCGAGTATAATAACAGCAGTTTCGTTTCGGCCGTGTTTGGTCCGATCGAAACTGCTGGGTGGGGACTCGGGTTGCCGTGCCAGGGAAATATGCCTCGCGTGCCACTGTTGGCACGCGTGGCAGGGGTTGCCGACCCCTGGTCTAGATACACAAGATTGGCGGTGGTGTTTTGGGATAGGAGTTTGGGTCTATTACAACTACACATTTATATGGTCTATGTTTAGCCCTGATTGTTTACCCCTATCATACTTGTGATACTATATCCATGATGCCTTTTTCTTGGTTTAACACATGTATTGAAGGATCGAGATGACAGGATCCCATGATTGCCATCTCTAGTCATATGACCATCTACAGTTTGCTCTTTTCCTCTCGGTGTATATTCTGTTTACATTAGACTTACGTGGGTTATCGCACGTTACCGGTCTTCTCCAACTACAGGTTTGCCTTTGTTTACGATTGAAACTCCGCCCAATGTATCGTGACCACGTGATCAGCTGGAGGCGTGGACTTGGACGCTGATTGGTCCTCTCTGGTGGGGGCGCGCCTGTGGGCTGGGATATGTATGAGCGCACAGACCTATATAAGAGTCTGTTGTGCCAGGACTCGGCGTTGGCTATTTTAAGTACCGGAGCCCACCATCAGGGCTCCGGGAACTGCAGTTTTTACCGCACTATTCCTCGCTCATACTGCATATTTACTCTTGATGAACTTGCTTATACCTAGGGCAAGGGAAATGTGTTGAGTTTTACCTAGGTTACTTGCAGATGTACTTATCTATGGAACATTATGTGGGCTTAGACCCGCTATGCAATGATCTATTTAACCGTATCTGGGCTTTGTCCTGCTGATGTAGTGCATGGTGCAAGTGTATACTTTATCAGTGGGTGGGGGTGTTTGTGGTCCTAGCTGGTGAGAGAGAGAGAGAGTCGATACAATATCTCCATATGATCTAGCTGTGTATTAGCTACATTCTTCACCTCCTCATGTGTTTCTAGCTCACTGCTATTTGGTTGCACCATACACTAATACATTTGTTACCTCTTATGTTCACATTACAGCCTAGTATATCTGCTGAGAGGGATATCCGTTCCCCATTCCCTATTTCAGATCATGATTAGAGATGGTTTAAACAAATCTGTTTATGACTTTTTTCATCTCATACCTCGGATATATGGGTTCTGGATTAGCTTATATACTACTATCTTGTCCATCTGGGGTTATAGGAATCAGGGGCATTCATTCTACCTAGGGGATCTCTACCCCACAACATTTGCGATAGATGAGATTTTTCCCTTTACTATGTGTCTAGTTGATGTCTGTCTTACCTTTTAACCATTTGTTAATAAGTTATATTTTAGTTTACTGAGAGTACCGTAGGAACCTATTTCTGTGATTACAGTGCTGGCCAAAAGTATTGGCACCCCTGCAATTCTGTCAGATAATACTCAATTTCTTCCAGAAAATGATTGCAATCACAAATGCTTTGGTAATAATATCTTCATTTATTTTGCTTGCAATGAAAAAACACAAAAGAGAATGAAAAAAAAGTCAAATCATTGATCATTTTACACACAACTCCAAAAATGGGCCAGATAAAAGTATTGGCACCCTCAGCCTAATACTTGGTAGCACAACCTTTAGACAAAATAACTGCGAACAACCGCTTCCGGTAACCATCAATGAGTTTCTTACAATGCTCTGCTGGAATTTTAGACCATTCTTCTTTGGCAAATTTCTCCAGGTCCCTGAGATTTGAAGGGTGCCTTCTCCAAACTGCCATTTTGAGATCTCTCCACAGGTGTTCTATGGGATTCAGGTCTGGACTCATTGCTGGCCACTTTAGAAGTCTCCAGTGCTTTCTCTCAAACCATTTTCTAGTGCTTTTTGAAGTGTGTTTTGGTTCATTGTCCTGCTGGAAGACCCATGACCTCTGAGGGAGACCCAGCTTTCTCACACTGGGCCCTACATTATGCTGCAAAATTTGTTGGTAGTCTTCAGACTTCATAATGCCATGCACACGGTCAAGCAGTCCAGTGCCAGAGGCAGCAAAGCAACCCCAAAACATCAGGGAACCAACGCCATGTTTGACTGTAGGGACCGTGTTCTTTTCTTTGAAGGCCTCTTTTTTTTTTCCTGTAAACTCTATGTTGATGCCTTTTCCCAAAAAGCTCTACTTTTGTCTCATCTGACCAGAGAACATTCTTCCAAAAAGTTTTTGGCTTTCTCAGGTAAGTTTTGGCATACTCCAGCCTGGCTTTTTTATGTCTCTGGGTCAGAAGTGGGGTCTTCATGGGTATCCTACCATAGAGTCCCTTTTCATTCAGACGCCGACGGATAGTACGGGTTGACACTGTTGTACCCTCGGACTGCAGGGCAGCTAGAACTTTTTTGGATGTTAGTCGAGGTTCTTTAGCCACCATCCGCACAATCTTTCGTTGAAATCTCTCGTCAATTTTTCTTTTCCGTCCACATCTAGGGAGGTTAGCCACAGTGCCACGGGCTTTAAACTTCTTGATGACATTGCGCACGGTAGACACAGGAACATTCAGGTCTTTGGAGATGGACTTGTAGCCTTGAGATTGCTCATGCTTCCTCACAATTTTGCTTCTCAAGTCCTCAGACAGTTCTTTGGTCTTCTTTCTTTTCTCCATGTTCAATGTGGTACACACAAGGACACAGGACAGAGGTTGAGTCAACTTTAATCCATTTCAACTGGCTGCAAGTGTGATTTAGTTATTGCCACCACCTGTTATGTGCCACAGGTAAGTAACAGGTGCTGTTAATTTCAAAAATTAGAGAAGCATCACATGATTTTTCAAAGGGTGCCAATACTTTTGTCCACCCCTTTTTTATGTTTGGTGTGGAATTATATCCAATTTGGCTTTTTGACAATTCTTTTTGTGGTTTTCCATTGAAGACAAATTAAATGAAGATATTATTACCAAAGCATTTGTGATTGCAATCGTTTTCTGGAAGAAGTTGAGTATTATCTGACAGAATTGCAGGGGTGCCAATACTTTTGGCCATCACTGTATATAATTTCTCTTTGGGTATTCTTTTCACCATCTGTGACGTTTATTACAAGAGAGATACAAATTGAAATTCTTTCATCTGTATTCTTTTTTTCTGACCCTCAGATCAGAGGGTGACAAAAATGTACAGGGTTTGCTGCCTGTGAATATAAAAAATATTGACCTCATTCACTAACAGCAAGCAGAGGTCTTGAAAATGGTGAGGAATTCATACAATAAAATATATCAGATATATCATATATGTTCTCACTTTGAGAACATTTTATTTATAGAGAAACACCTACATTATCTAGTATCTAGCTAAGGAATTTTTGATTGAAATACTTCCTGGTATAATGGGTTTATTTTTTTTATTTTTTTTTCAGATTACAGCCCGTATTCTGGAAGCGCATCAGAATGTTGCTCAGATGAGTCTAATAGAAGCCAAGATGCGGTTTATTCAAGCATGGCAGTCATTACCTGAATTTGGCATTACTCACTTTCTTGCCAGGTGGGAGTTAGTGATGACTGGTTTGTTGTGTTGCATTATGGGAGTGCGGCACCATCACCAAGATTTGTTTAAAGTCCATTATTGCTCAGTTAGCCATATACTAATGCAGAGTGTTGTCTTGAGCAGGTTCCAAGGTGGGAAGAAGGAGGAGCTGATAGGCATTGCCTATAATCGACTCATCAGGATGGATGCCAACACTGGAGATGCCATTAAAACATGGAGGTTTAGTAACATGAAGCAGTGGAATGTCAACTGGGAAATCAAGATGGTGAGATAAATGTAACATATATGTTGGGGATCAATAAGGCCAGACTTAATGAGGGGTACTGTCAGGGTGTACATTTGGAGGGATTATTCCCATGTCCGTAAAAAAAAAAAAAAAAAAAAATTCAATTGAAACCAGTGACTGAATAGCAGGGATGCTATGTGTTTACCTCTGTTACTGTATGATATAAGAACAGCTACAGTCACTACTTCAGGTCCAGAAAATCTCTTTAAAGGGTAGTCATGTGGAATACAAAATGGTGCTTCCACAAACAACCAGTTATTTTACACTGCCACTAGGGTACCCTGATTGCTGTATTAATCCTTCAATCTCTATGGTAGACTTTTTCTTGTCCTTCAGCTTCTATACCATGACTGGTTAAGACAAACAACCACTGGATCATTTGGTGGAAATGGTGACCAATAACTCAATTTCAAAGTCTGCAACTATTCTACTCCACTCTAACTGTGACAAGGGGACATGGGGTGGATGGGGCCAAGACCCTGTCAGATATATTATCATTCAGCCAGAAAACTGGAGAAAATGATGCCTGAAATCTATGCCAGCTGTAAGCTTGCATGCTTAAGATCCCATGGACACAGCCAAGGGTACATCCAACGTTTGGCCGATTTTGCAGTGGAATGAACTCTGAGTGTCATTCAAATGCATTTTGTTATGCGTTCACATATATAGGGGCTCCCATAGACATGAATGCATAACAAAATGCACTCTCACTCAGTGTGTCATCAGAGTGCATTCCGCTGCAAACTCAGTGGGTTTTCAATAGGAGGCAGAGATCATATCAGGATGCAGAAAAAAACAGCGTCCTGCTCAATCGTGCTGTGGATCCCGCAACTGAGGAGTCCCTGACGATTAGGCCCATTCCAGAGGAAAGCCGCACTGCACTGCATCGGAATTCCTTCTTGGCCATCCCTTGTGGCTTAGTAAAAATTGGGTAGGGCTTAATGTGTGACACCGCATACCAAAAATGTGCTAAGATTTGCTTTGTGCTTGCTCAATATAACGGTTGGGACCAGTAGAGGTAAAACAAGTGGGAATGGGTGGTCTTCTACAGTCATGGCCAAAAGTTTTGAGAATGACACAAATATTATATTTTCACATGATCTGCTGCCCTCTGGTTTTTCTGTGTGTTTGTCAGATGTTTTTATCACATACAGAAATAGAATTGCATTCATATTATGAGTAACAGAAGCTTATATTGACAGAATGAGTTAATGCAGCAAGTCAATATTTGCAGTGTTGACCCTTCTTCTTCAGGACCTCTGCAGTTCTCCCTGGCATGCTCTCAATCAACTTCTGGACCAAATCCTGACTGATAGCAGTCCATTCTTGCAGAATCAATGCTTTAATTTTGTCTGAATTTGTTGGTTTTTGTTTGTCCACCCGTCTCTTGATGATTGACCACAAGTTCTCAATGGGATTAAGATCTGGGGAGTTTCCAGGCCATGGACCCAAAATCTCTGTGTTTTGTTCCCTGAGCCATTTAGTTATCACCTTTGCTTTATGGCAAGGTGCTCCATCATGCTGGAAAAGGCATTGTTGAGCGCCAAACTGCTCTTGGATGGTTGGGAGAAGTTGCTCTTGGAGGACATTCTGGTACCATTCTTTATTCATGGCTGTGTTTTTAGGCAAGACTGTGAGAGAGCCGATTCCCTTGGCTGAGAAGCAACCCCACACATGAATGGTTTCAGGATGCTTTACAGTTGGCATGAGACAAGACTGGTGGTAGCGCTCACCTCTTCTTCTCCGAATAAGCTGTTTTCCAGATGTTCCAAACAATCGAAAAGGGGATTCATCAGAGGAAATGACTTTACCCCAGTCCTCAGCAGTCCACTCCCTGTACCTTTTGCAGAATATCAGTCTGTCCCTGATGTTTTTTCTGGAGAAAAGTGGCTTCTTTGCTGCCCTCCTTGAGACCAGGCCTTGCTCCAAGAGTCTCCGCCTCACAGTGCGTGCAGATGCACTCACACCTGCCTGCTGCCATTCCTCAGCAAGCTCTGCACTGCTAGTAGCCCGATCCTGCAGCTGAAACACTTTTAAGAGACGGTCCTGCCGCTTGCTGGTCTTTCTTGGGCGCCCTGGAGCCTTTTTGGCACCAATGGAACCTCTCTCCTTGAAGTTCTTGATGATGCGATAGATTGTTGACTGAGGTGCAATCTTTCTAGCTGCAATACTCTTCCCAGTTAGGCCATTTTTGTGCAGTGCAATGTTGACTGCACGTGTTTCTTTAGAGATAACCATGGTTAACAGAAGAGAAACAATGATGGCAAGCACCAGCCTCCTTTTAAAGTGTCCAGTGGTGTCATTCTTACTTAATCATGACAGATTGATCTCCAGCCCTGTCCTCATCAACACCCACACCTGTGTTAATGGAGCAATCACTGAAACGATGTTAGGTGGTCCTTTTAAGGCAGGGCTGCAATGATGTTGAAATGTGTTTTGGGGGATAAAGTTCGTTTTCTAGGCAAATATTGACTTTGCAAGTAATTGCTGTTAAGCTGATCACTCTTTATAACATTCTGGAGTATATGCAAATTGCCATTAGAAAAACTGAAGCAGTAGACTTTGTAAAAATTAATATTTGTATCAGTCTCAAAACTTTTGGCCATGACTGTAGATACCTTGGAGATATGGGTAGGGAGTTTATTCTTTCTTTGACTTTGTTTTTTGGAAATCTCCACAAAACAGCCAGTAATAGAAGCCTATTTTTCCCCCTAGGTAACGGTGGAATTTGCAGATGAGATGCGGCTCTCTTTCATATGCACAGAAGTGGATTGTAAAGTAGTTCATGAATTTATTGGGGGATACATCTTCCTGTCTACGCGGGCCAAGGACCAGAACGAAAGTCTTGATGAAGAGATGTTTTTCAAACTCACAAGTGGATGGGTGTGAGACCATTGTGTTTGCCCACCGCGCTCCTCCCAGATTACCTGAGCTTTTTTCTATTTTTATTTCTATTTTTTTTTTTTCCTAAGTATGCTGCTTAAGAAAAAATGAAATAAACATAAGCTTGAAATGTATCCACCCTATGAGAGCTCTGCATTTAACAAGCTGTGGGCACTAACCAAAGCACTTCTATACTACAGTATGTACCATCTGCTGTTTAAAAAAATGGCAGAAATTGAGAATTTTATTTTTTTTATCAGTCGCATTTCTGCCACTGGTTGAGGGGCCTAATGGCGAACATAGGATGAAGAAAATTCAAGAATATAAAGCCATTAACTAGATGACTATCAAGGGCTTAGACTATTACACAATAATCAGGTCTGCTGCATGTATTTTTATATTTTTGTTCCCAAAAAGTTCACCTTGTGGGGTTTTTCACCCTTTTGATGAAATTCTTTTTAGCTTGTAACTTTTGACATATTAGGTCAATCCTGGTCAATTTTTGTGCTTTTTCAAGAACACTATGGCCTTTTAAGGAAAAAGCTATTAATACAGGGCCATCTGGAGCATACCCTAGAGATTGCAGCCATTTTGTGGCCCAATTTATGGGCCACAAAAGTTCAGGTTAACCTAATGAGATAGTTAGCTTTTTTTTTGACGAAGTAGATGCCAACATCTTGCCTCAGAATTGTTTTTGTGATGTTATATATTGGGTATTTGGTTGCCTTCACTATGTATGTGGCTGTTGGTACATCAAGTTCAGTTACATTTCCCTGTATGTTTCCTTTAGCTTTCTGTCTACACCGTATAGTATTAAAATGAAAATGTAGTGTTCACCAGCGTCCTCACGTCAAATATGCAATGTTTCATGACTATATGAAGTAAAGGTCGAATGAAGTATATGTTAATTTTTTTTTGTGTAACTTATGTAAAAACACAAATTTTATAAAATTGTACAGTGTTTATTTTTTTGTTACCTGCTCACCTATTTTTTTTGTTGCTTCAGTTATAGTAATCTGCATTTAAGAATGTATTCCTTATTGTTATTTTAGTATTAAATATATTTCACTGCAACCTAATGTTTTTGTTTATCACTGAAGTATAGATGAGCCCAGTAAATTCAGAGGGGGAAAGGCATAGGTTTTGAATGACAAGAAGAAGATGAGAAAATTCGGAGCTAAATATAAAATTAAAACACAAAAATGTACGCATTTTCTTCTTGTACTATCTGAAACTATAGCTCATAACTGCTGCGGTGCTAAAGTTTTTCTACTTTCCACATAACTATCTCTTGTTGACAAGGAAGACACACTAAAAGTAACGTTAACACTAACGCTATGGAACCTTATTTGTCAAATCTTACTGACAAATATAAACCATGTTGCCCATAGTATAAATGCTAGAAAGTTTGGATAAAGATAGTCCATGGATTTACACATGAAAGAAGTCAATGAATAATATACAGTGTCCCAAAAAAACATAAAATGTTCGAATATATGGGAGTACAAACTATAGTTAAAGCAAATATTAATTTTTTTCTTTTTCAGAATTTTCCAGATTTGAGCTGTGCAAGTAGTCATTTACCTTAGAGGATTATTATGGTTTATAAGTTTCCTGGAAAATTTTTAAGAACATGGTGGCAAATATAGACTTTTTACCTACAGATGTTTTTCTTGGGTCTTGTACAGGATTAGAAAAATATGGCTGCTTTATTCCCAGAAACAGTGCCACAACATTCAAAGATTGTGTCTGGTATTGCAGCATAGATCCACTGAAGTAAATGAGGCTGAGCTGCAATATCACGCACAACCTGGCGACATTGGTGGCGTCATTATTGAAACAAATCAGCCATGTTTTTCTAATCCTGCGCAACTAGTTTAAAATTCCATGTATTTCATGAAGCTCCAGAAATCTATCCTCTGGGCACCTCTATTTGTGTTGGGATTTTTCTTTTTTGAGAGTGTTATTTTGCAATTGTTCAGCGCAAAGTGCTGCATGAGACACCTCAGACATACTACATAGTAAAGTATTGTGTTCAGACATGCTATATTATGATCTAAAACTATGTATAAATGGTTTTTATTTTAAATAAAAGATAACATTTTATTTAATGCCTGGTATGTTCTTTTATCTAAAAGGATTGTATACAGTATGACTAGAAATACATAGCACCTTTTTTCCAGAAACCATGCCGCTCTTGCCCATGGGCTGTGTTTGGCATTAAAGCTGTTCTCTATTTGTGGCTAAGGTACATATGGACTTTTTATTGCAATTTGGACCACAAATTTAATGACCTGAACTAACAGCATCAAGAGATCTATGAAGTTCTTGGTTCATGACTTGAGACCTGTTATAAGATTGGGAATTGGCGCCTCAAAAGAGCGCCACACTTGTTCACAGGTTATATGTGATGTTGCAGCTCAGCCTTACTCACTTATAATCCTGTACCACTTGTTTAAGTCACCCCTAGAAGTTGCTCCTGTAGGCTAGGTGACAACTAACATGACTGCCATTACAGCTCACTTTGAGGTTGTCATCCAGGTTTTTCAGACTCCTAAATGATAAGGCTGGTCAGTTATGCAATGATACATCAACCATTCCCTAACACTGGAGGTTCACCACTGGTAATTTAGGACCTCAGTGAGACCTGTAATGGTAGCCTTATTGGCTGTCTCACTTGGGGGAAAAAAAAAATCTTTTATCATTTCGGAGACTTTTATTACAATGCTATGCATCTTTGTTTTGAGTATGATTGATTAAATTATTTTTTTAAAATAATCCTCCAAAATAATTTCTAAAGGTCACTTTAGCAGTCTTATATGGACACTGCCCACTAATTGCATGGCGTTGACAAAAATAAACACTGCAAAAATCCAGAACTGAGTGAGTCATGAAATTACACTGAGCTTTCAGCTTACAAAGACTTTCCATTTTAGAGACCAAAATTCTGACAGCTTCCTTTTCTGGCAAAATATAGAACTATTTGAATACTCCTTTTTTGTATTCTTAAATTAAGTCCTTTTCCATTTTCTACAGTCCTATTACAGACTGCAGCACCTTATTCTCCCCCCCCACCCCATTTATCAAATTTTAGTTGATTAAGGATAGGGGCCATTTGCCCACCTACTTACCCCAAATCTCATATATACCATCTCTCCTAGAATGTCCCAGAGTCAAGTCTCCTGGGTGATGCACCCTGACAAAATATTCACCTCTCCTCACACTTGCCTACGTAATGTACACCACCACAGACAATGCCCTGGTGGGTGAAATTATTCTGGGGGCTGGACTGGATTTTGTATTTAAGTAGTCTGGACTGAAATTTGTATTTGTTTAAAGACTCTGATGTACTTTCTGCATTTATGCTGGAAATCTGGTTTGGAGTCTATTCATTTGTTGGTTTGTATTACTTTAGGCAGATCTTTATGTATGGGGTCTAGTCTAGGGTATTTAATTGTTTAGGGGTCTTGCATATATATTTGAAGGAAAAAGAAGACGGTCATATGCACAACTGATCTAAAATGCCTTAAATTCATGCTACCTACATCTCCTCTTGGAATTTGTCTTTTCTCAGAAGTATTTGAGAATTCTAATCTATTGTTTGAAGTGAAGGAAGCAAAAAATTTTTATTTTTATCTATTCCATTAAATATTACCACACTAAGCTCTGTGAAGTACATATGACAGGGATGGGTGACCCATGACCTTCATTATGTCACTGACCATTATTTTCCGTGATATTCTGCCTGTTATGACAGCTGCCGTGCTAGAGGTGGCCCATCCTTAATCCATGGTATTCCTATTACTTTGTATATTCCAGGGTCATTCCAAGTGCTCACAATGCATTGTAATACATATTTAGACTGTAGATCTCTTCTGATATTTAGAACCAGTGTGTTTTTTGTATGTATTTGTGCAATATATGTATAGACTATAGGCATAAGCAGGAAAATGACTGTTCACTAGCATCTGTGGCAAGTCTCTGGCAGCTGTTTTAAATAAAGTATACAAATATTTGCAGCAAATGAAGGTGTAATGATGAATTCCCAATAGTTTGAAATCCATGGCACCGTTTATTGACTGTAGGAGACAGCATTTGGAAAGGTTTGTCAGTCCATCTTTCCTAAGTTTGAGAACGGGGCACTATTTAAAGAGGACCTTTCACGTCCTCATGTATATGTGGTTTTATATACCGCTATAAAGATGACAGCGCACTGCCGGCTTTCCCGGTATGTGTCCCGGGGCTGGCGATAGCTGGGGTCTTAGTTTCACGGTTCACCGTCCTGACAGTCTAGCTGCGCTGAGGGGAACACCCTCCCTGACAGTTGTATTGCCAAATGAAACAGATTCTTTTGGATTCCGTGCAATAGAATAAAGTTATAGAGTAAAAAAACTAGACTATCCCCAAATAGCTTAACATTTTATTAAGAATAGTATAAGAAGATAGAAAAAGGTCTTACAACAAGGAAAAGTATAATAAAAGGTCAAAAAGGTCTTACAACAAGGAAAAGTATAGTAAAAAGGGTCTTACAACAAGGAAAAGTATAATAAAAAGGTCTTACAACAAGGAAACGTATAAAAAGATATTAGAAGGTATAATAAAACCTTGCAATAAAGCAAGGTATAATCAAATCTCAAAGTCAATCAAACTATAAGATAATCAACACTTACTATACAACAGGTATAGCCAGGTAATCAAACTTAGTCAAACTGTGACTTAATCAAAACTTGTACTAATGCAAGGTATAATCAAATACCATAGTCAATCAAACTATGATATATATATTCAACACTTACAATACAGCAGGTATAATACGGTAATCAAATCAAATACTTACAACACTGCCACGCTTCATAGATAAGGGTATCTGTAGGAAGCATCACTCAGCCATGCAACAGGTCTCAGCATGCAGCATCAGGCGTCCCCAATGATCTGCTATCAAGAAATGTAACACTTAATGCTGAGGGATGTTTCCTCATCATATATCCTTTGTGTATGTCATACAATGGGCGGTTACAGAAGTGATACACCTCTGTAAGCCCTCTATTCTTCTCCAAGCTCATATTCACGTGGAAGGGGCCAATTTCCATTTGAATATGTCTTGTGACATATACGCTTTATAAACAGAGTCTTTTGATCCAATTACTATGTACATACAAATATAACCTGTTGATCTGGTTGGTATAGATATGTCCTTAAACAGAGTCTTTTGTCTAGGTTGTATGGGTATGTAAATATCCCTTCAAACAGCATCCTGTGGTCTAATCTGTATAGACATACAAAATCTCATAACATGTCAACTGAAAATAGAGTGGGTAGACATTACTTTATACTGGGTTCAAAAATTAAGGTTACTTATGGCCTGTCTATCATAAACATCTTGTCATAAGCAGCCATCTTATCAAGGGCAGCTTATTTTGCAATACAACAGTATTCCTCCATAGCACTCACTGTAGTGGGGGGGGTGGCGTTCCTCACAGCTCAGCATCATCGCTGGGCTGTAAGGAACGCCCCCTCTCTCTGTTCTCGCCCATAGTGCTGTACAGTAGTCAGGGAGGGTGTTCCTCACAGCGCAGCTAGACTGTCAGGAACGCCCTTCTGACGGTGAACCGTGAAACTAAGACCCCCGATATCTCCAGTCCCGGGGCACATACCGTGGAAGCCGACAGTGCGCTGAATTCAGTGCGCTGTCAGCTTTCTAGTGGTATATAAAACCGCATATACATGAGAACGTGAAAAGTTCTCTTTAAAGAGAGTCTACCACCTTCCCCAAGCATATTCAATTTCTATCACTGAGTTACCAAGCACATTACAGTGATAAGCAGCTTACTTCTGTTATGTATCTCGCTTTTGTAAATTTGGAGAAAAACAACTTTGAAGTGATATATAAATTAGGTAGGTAGTGCATTGGAGGCGGGCCTTCAGCCCTTGTTGCTCAGTTAGGATGGGTGATGTCATAGCAGTGGGAGTATCAACTCCTACTGTACAGTGGCACAGACATGAGATGGTAGGGGTATGAGCATCAAGAACAGTGAACTATTAAGCTGAAGGCCCACCTCCAGTGCACCAAATTCCTCATTTACATAACATTTAAGTTTTGTTTTTTTCCCCCAAATCTGCAAAAGTGACAACTTATCTAATTGTATCACTATAATGTGCTCTGTAACACATTTGATTGTTACAGATTGAGTATGCTTGGGAGAGGTGATAGGCTACCTTTTAATACTTCAGATAGCAAAAAGATTAGGGACACACAGTCCCTACACTTCCATGCTATAGACCTGTAGGGGCTCCATATGCAGTTGTAGGCTACAAATCTTCTAGAGAAGAATAGTTCCCACAGCACATGATTGAACATGAAACCATTTTCTCATAGATTTCATATGAAATCTATGAGAAAATGGGCCCATAGAAATCTATGGGTGCCTTATTACAGATCCAGTATAGTCAAGTGCATGAACCCTGCAAGCAAAATAAAGCACAGGTCTGTTTTGGAGCAGAAGCTAAAAGGTTAACTGCGCACTTTGAGTCATTGTACGGCTGCAGGCCTCCACTCTCATTACTGCTTTCTACCATTCACAGAGTAATCTGCAGCTTCCTGCGCACACTGCATTAGACTAAATGATGACTGTCAGTGTGATGGATGTACTCTGGAAAATGGATATACGGGAGGAACATCCTGTACACCCATCACCTCCAGACCTGCACTTCAATTATATTGAGGATGAAATAGATACAGCAGAGATGTCTCGTCCTGGCAGATGTGTGTCATATTGTAGCCATATCATTTGGTTGCAAGGATTTAGACATAGCTGATTGTCTCCAGAAGCCATGCTACCCCTGTCCTCAGGTTGTCTCCAACGTGGCAGCTCAGCATTCATATAATGAGATGGTTTTTTCCCAACCTTTTCAGACTCTGGGCACCCCCTGGGAAAAAAAAATTCTTGGAACACCCCTACCAAATATATTTTACCAAAAGAAAAAAAAAATGATGTGGTTTTTAGCACAGGTTTCAAATATACAGCTGAAACAGGTTAAATAAATAAGTTTCCCTTGTAAAATGAGGAAAGAAAACTGCACAATGTAAATGCATCCTCAAAGTTACACTAGTCTATGCTTTCCACCCAAGCACACCCACCCAGAATATATAACCATTCATCTTCTACCATCACCAGTCTCCCTTACTGACCCACGCATAGTATCATGCTCCCCAGTAGCTCACAAGCACTTAATGTGTCACTTCGCAGAGAATTCTAGGCACCTAATAATGCTCTCCAATGGCCCCAATCAAGAAATAATGCTTCCCATTGGCTCCCAAACAAGAAATAATGCTCCCCAATGGCCCCTAGGCAAGTAATAATGTTTCGCAGTGGTTCCCAGACATGAAGTAATGTTCCTCAGTAGCACTTACCCAGCCTGGTTCCCCCCAGCTCTCTCTCCTGGTCTGTTCTTTCTGCAGATTAATGCAGAAAATCCGTAATAGCAGCAAACATCACTAGTAGATGCCTGAATGGTGGAGCAGGAAGCTAAAGGCTTCCTACTCACCATTGTATTCAACTATATAGGCATCCTAAAGATGATACAGTTGAATGATGAGTGGCAGCCATCTTCTCACCGGGGTGTTGCCGTACCCCAGGAGGTTTTCCACGGCACCCTGATTGGAAATGCCCATTGTAATTGTAATGGTATAACCTCAGGTGGTGTAAATAGTGCAGCAGAGAGTCATTCCATTACTACATCACTGTAAAACTATATGTACAAGAAATACCTTTCAAGATCCACAACTTTTTTTTTTTTTATCTTTCCACCACCATAGGTGTATAAGGGAATGGTTTTTGTGGAAGACATTTACTTTTAATGTCACCATTTTGGAATGCTAAATGTAGTTATGCAATTTTTGATTTTTTTTTTCATAGTGTTCACCATGCAGTCTAAATGACATTTTAAAGGATTTTCTGAGACTGAACCTCTGACAGGTCCTACAACTATGACAAGGATTCCCATTAAGTCTTATGGATGCCTAATATTAACAAAGATACATAGCAAACAATCAAGAGGGCGATGCTTGTGCCTGAAGGACAGCATACCCTAAAAGGTCACATAAGAGTAGACAACCCATCTAAATAATACTTTACCCATATTATGAGACATTATCTGTTTGGCATTCTTAGAATAAACTTCTTTTCGTTGTCCCAGGCTTTACGAATGTTGTATGACATTTGTACAAAGAACATCAATGTGTCGTGTTACTCATACCGACATTTCAGCCTGATCCTGGGATCTTGAAGGTGACAACTTGTCTGGTTTCCAGTGTTTTCTGAGACTGATGACTTAATAGAACACAGAGTACTCTGCACCCGCGCCTGACACAAAATGTAATGTAAATGACATGAGATCCACATAAATCATAGCCCAAAATACTTGTCCTCTCCCAATTTAGAAACATTACCACTTATTGTGAAACCTCCATACAGTGTGTACTGGGCACTGGAATAAGTTTGTACAGAGAGGAGTGGTATCAAACATCAATGTGTTTACTGGTGCAAAGGTCTAGGTACTGCAGGGATAGCTGCTCTGTACCCCACAGTGAGTCCGGGTCCCGACAAGGCCATATGCCTTATTGTACAGTATATGGGTTTAATACTGTATGTACTGTATATTCATACGATCCATCTCTCCAACAAGACATGGCAACTACCTTATATTTATGATCATAGGGTGTGATGAATTACACCAGAAGGGGGCCCTATTTCTGTCTATTTTTATATAACTAAAGCTATATATAACTAATAAAATGTTCTATAACTTTATATCACACTTGTTTCAGTTCCTCGTTATTTCACAATTTTACAAGTCAAATGAGAACTTGTAAAACTAAAAATGGGTACAGCCCCCTCCCTGAGTGAAATAAAGAGGGAAGCTTTTTTTTACATAGAGCTAATTATTTGCATTTCCATTGTGACATTTAGAATATTGGTGTCGTCTTATGTGATTTTCTCTCTGTCAGCAAGACACCCCCCTCCTTAATAAATGTAAAGTATCCTGACCTTAATGTGTAGCACTCAGGTATCATAATGGAAATTTATACAGCCCCATTGTTCTTTGACCTTGAACTACTGTAGGTCATTGAGGAGGGGCAGGCTCTGTCTTTTAGACATTTTCGTAGAATGAAATGGTAGATGAAAGATCTATGGGGTCTTGTTGAGTAAAATATAGAGACCCTTTTCCTGTTTTTATGAGAGACAGAATAGGATGGGAGTAGAAGAACTGTGTGTGTGCATTGTGTGTGTTTTATGAGTCTTTGTATGTTGTGTGGGATACTTCCAGTGATGTGAACAGAGGCGGGAAGTAAGGAGGGAAATGAAAATTAGGCTCTTTTGGGTTGTTGCTTGACATCACCAGTCTCTGAGACACCTCCTCCATGCCTTTGTCATGATGAGTACATTTATCACATTTTCCATATGTTCGTTGCACATCTCTATGCAGACACTCACCAGTTAGTTATAGCTAGAATTTCCTTCATCTGGGGTAAAGAATCAATTTGCTGCTATAGTCTTGTATCTAAATACCTTGGTCAAATCACACTGTCCCCGCCCTACACATACTCCCCTTTAACCTAGCACAGACCCTCTCTCTGCATGGGTCCAGTAGCATCTCTATAAGCTGCTTCTATGGTGCGTATGTACTTAGAGGCAGGATTAAGCAGCTATCAGATACATTTAGGCCTGGACCTAAAATTAAAATCTTGATCTATAGCCTATAGATAATTCTTGATATTTTAGGTTCTTTTTGCTATAAAATACCAAGACACGATACTATTAAGTATTTAGGATCTGAGGTACAGGTGCAACATCCTTTCATATCAGCGCCATGTCCCTTATCAGGTAGGATTACATGGAGGAATTTTAGGTGGTTTTCCGGCAGAACCCATGGCAGAAGGCAGCTGAATCATCCACAGAATCTGCTGTGAAATAGAGCAGGAAGCTTCTTTCATTGTGCCAAAAAAGAGAAGCATCTGTCACAATGGGAGGCAAAATCCAGACAGAATTTGGAGCTGATTTTAAGGTGGAATCTTCATTAAAATCAACTCCAAATGTCTCTGTGTGAATGGCCCATTATTGTGCTAGTCAGTAGGCATCCTAGGACATCAGAGTTATAGTCTGTAAAAAAAAACATTATTGCTATTATAAAAAAAGGCTTGCTATCTGTTTTATCCATAGGTACAAATGATTATAGAGGTTTGATCCAACCTGTCTAATCCTTTGTTACCCCCATGTCTGCTGTCATATTTCCTCAAAATTGGTAAATTCTCATATCTGTGTTCAACTTTATTTTAGATTTCTTCTTTAAATAAGTACATAGCAGCCAAGTCAGTACAAGCCAAGCAGTATTACCTGCCCTCCCAACCCTTAAGAATAAACCAATTATGCCATCTATCTGTTAGGCTATGTTCACACAGAGAAATTTGCCATGGATTTGGGGGGTGGATTTTGCCCCCGAATCTGGGGCAGATTCCTCCAGAATCCGCCTCCCATTGTTTTCAGTGGGAGGCAGAGATCGCAGTAGGATGCGGAAAAAAGAAGCGTCCTGCTCGATCTAGCCGTGGATTCCCGTGGCTCGAGATTCCCTGCAGATTAGGCCCATTCATCTGTGCCTAATCAGCAGTGGGATGAAGCAACAGATATCCTTAGTCTCTGTATAGTATTTGAGGAAATAAGCATTTTATGTAACAAGACAATTGCTTTCCTACTTGTGCTGGCATGGGATACCCATCCACAAGTTAGAAGGCAGATGTATATTTTAGAATGTCATGCAGCTGGGACGCATAAAATACATTGATATTTTCCACTTTGGCAGCAATCGCTGTACGTTCCCCACCCAGCAAATGCTCTGCAGACACTGTAAAGTAGGAAGTTACAAACTGACTTCCACATTCTAGAATATGTCTGTAAACAACAGCTGGGAATTCTCATTGCTAGACCCACTAGTTGCACTCTGACTATACAACACGGTGACACAGCTGCAGCACATATTTCATATTTGGGGAAGCCATATAACAAATGCCTTAAAAATACTGTAAAACTGAAGTCCTGGCCCAGTGGTCTGGACGGTGATATCATGGAGGTCAGCTGGGGTTGCAGAACATCAGAGGCCCCCCCCCGAGCATGTCGTATTACAACCACAACTCCCTCAAGATGACTAACAAAGTAACTATAGTCAATGATTAAAGTTTCTTGAGGTTGTGATTAAAAAGTATCAGACAGAAGTCCCAAAATTACCTATTTAACTCTTTATTTTCAGATTCCTGATGACAGTATGACCTGGGTCATACATAAAAGTGTAATATCACAAATCAATAACGTTTTGTCATTTTTTTTTTCTGTTTTTACTTAACAAATAACCCTAACTGCATAACCATAACATGGGTTGCAGTTAGGCAGCACCCTAGAGCCTGGAAACTGAGGGGCCCATAGGCTCCCCTTTCTTTACACAGATAAAAGAATAAGGCTTAGATGTCCACAAATATGTCATGTAGTCAACTCTACTTTTTTTGTACTCTCATGGTTCTTATGGTGTTGAATTGTCAAGTGCTGACCTCTAGTGGTTACTTACTGGTTGGACACTTAAAGGGAATCTGTCAGCTGGTTTGGAACCACTAAATCTCCAGCATGCTGTTATGTAGCCTGGGTAACTCACTGATGGCCATCACCAGAATCCAGAAAAAATAAGGTTAAAACTGATTGGGGGTCTGCTGTCCAGCATCTGCTTCAGGCTTCTGATACATGTTCTGTGAAGCCGAGGTCTGCACACCTTGCTTCACAGCACATGTGCCTGAAGAGGACTCTGGCAGGCATACCATTGGCCAGTTTTAACCTTATTTTCTCCAGATTCTGGCCACAAGTTCCCCAGGTTTGGGATAGCAAACGCCAGTTGCATAACAACATGGCGGTTTAGTGGTTCCCAAAACAGCTGCCTTAACCCTTGTCCAAGCTCAACCCCAAAGCAATGTCTCTAGCAAGGCATAATCGTTGATTATGTAGATAATTTGTTTTCCCTTATTCCGAACAGTAGCACAATATGGGATATCTCTGCCCCTGTGTGCTGTTAGGACAGGCGGAATTTTTAATTTACATAATTAATTAAATGATACTCCCCTATAAGAGGCCAAGGAGACCTCCCTTCACTGTGTTAGTTATAAAGAATAAAAGAAAAAAAGACAACAATCCTTCCTAAAGGGGGGAAAGCTTGTGCTGCTGTTCTGACTAAGGGAAAACAGATTATCTACATAATCAACGATTCCCCTTACGTCCAACATCAAAATATGGGGACATAGCAAGTAGATCCCCTAGGGAGGGTTCTCACTCTCTACAGCACCGTATGAATGTCCAAAGGCAGTAGCCTCTGAACTACGGACATCTAACTGTTAGTGTTTAACAAAGGTTAGTTGGTGGTGACCAGGGCCGGTTTTAGACAAAGTGGGGCCCTGGGCAAAATTAAAAGCGGGGCCCCAAATGCTAATATACAAACACCATCGTCTTGCAGTGGCAACCCCTATAATAACGCCTCCTTTCTGCCAACAAAAAAAGTAATAAGCACCTTTGTACTGCCTAATAGATTTTTGCACGCAGTCATCAATTATAGCGCCTCCTTATAAATAATAGTCCCTGCTTATAATTAATATTACACCTTTATCAGTAATAGCTCCCTTATAAATGATAAATAGTGCCCTGTATCAGTAATATCCCCCTTATCTGTAAGTCACCCTGTAAAAATAATACTGCTCCCTTATAAATAAAAGCCCTCTCATAAATAATAGTTACCCTTATAAATAATAGTCCCCATTATCACTAATAGCCCCCTTTATAAATAAGCCCACTTAACAATTATACCCCCCTTATAAATAGTTCCCCTCTTATAAATAATAGCTCCCCCTTATAATGGATGCCTTATACTGTATATAATAGTTCCCCCCTTATAAATAATAGCCCGTCTTATAAATAATAGTTCCCCCTTATAATAGCTCCCTCATATTTAAGTTTCCCAATTATATATAGTAACCCACCCATATATAATAGTTCTCCGTTATACAGTGTCGGACTGAAGGGCCTTAGGCCCACCAGAGGATCTTGTTCTGGGGTCCCACCCAACAGCTTCCTGCTAATAGCCTACACCACGGCTCCTTCACTGAAGTCTTACATATGTGCTGACTATCTGGTGTTACTGAGTATGTTCCAAGTATAGTCAGCCCCTACAGTACTGTGCAGGCCCCAATAACTCCATGGCCAGTTCATGCACAGTACTGTATGGGGAATGACATGGCCATGGAGCACTACACGTATGTGCAAGATTATAGTGAGGGAGCTGTGATGCAGACATAGCACACAGGGCTGCCAGCAGGAATTTTGAGCCCGACCCCCCCGACAGTATAATGCTCCACATAGTATATAATGCTCCACGGTATAAAATGCTCCCCTGAGCCCTCCACAGTTTCCCCACATGGTATATAATGCTCCACAGTGGACCCACACAGTGTAAAATGCTCCCCTGAGCCCAGTGTCGGACTGGGATGTCTAGGGCCCACCAGTGGAATTGTTTCTAGGGGCCCATCATCAGAACCCCTGCAGATCAGCGGTACCGAGACAGGGCGGCTAAAGGTAATAACATGCCGGGAGCCATGCTGCTCACCCACTATACCATGTGCACCACTGCACTACCTAAACCTACTGCTACACCTTGTATGGCAAGTGAACAGCGTGGCTCCTAGAATTGTTACCTTTACCTGTAGCCACACTGTCCTGGAAAAGCTGATCTGCAGAGGTCCTGGCTGTTGTATCATCGTAGATGTAATATTGATGGCCTATACTAAGGACAGGCCATCAATATTAGGAAGATGGACAAATCCTTTAAAGAGGTTGTCGAAGGAATTGGAATTATTTTATTATAAAAAGTAGAAAAAGTTCACAAACACTGTCACATACGAAAAATACCATACAAAAACCATAAACAGAGACAATACATAAATCCAAAACATAGCATAAATAACATCAAATACAAGAAAACGTCAAGACAAAATTAAAAAACCAAAAACATGCGCAAACCAGCCCCCATTCATTCTGTCTTTCATTCCGCCTTTCACTCCGCCTTTCATTCTGCCTTTCACTCCGCCTTTCATTCTTCTTCAGCCATCCGTCAGTCAAAACTCTAATTATCCTAAAAACAAAGAAAAAACAAAATGAGCAATGTACAATGAAACATATAACGAAAACATATAACACTAATAAACCCCAACTGAAACTTACTATGAAAAATATTTTTTTTTTTTTTTTTTTTCCCTCACCACACCCGGCCAGCACCACGCCCCATGTCCTCCCATGTCCGCATAGTCCTGGTGCTGGCACCACCCACCACCGAGCCCCTGAAACCCCGACCTGGCTCTCCGCCTCATGTCCTCTCATGTCCGCATAGTCCAGAGCCAGGCCGGGCACACGAAAACCTATAAACCAAACCCTCCACCCCCAAAAAGAAACCCCCCTCCCAAACAACCTACCCCCCTAAAAAACCCCTTAACTACTAAAAAACAAATGGGATTATGAAATGGAATATGGAAAATGAATATGGGATATGGAAATGGATATGAAAAATGGAAATGGAAATGGGAAATGAATATGGGATATGGAAAAGTGGAAAAATGGAAAATGGGAAAACGGACACAACACATGACAAACGACAACAACAACAACCAACAAGTACCAGACAAATAATCAATACCAGACAAGCAACAAAGCCCACCATCCTACATAACCCACCATCCTACATAACCTGTTAAGATTACCCTCCCTCCCATGAACCTCCCATGGGCCTAGGGTCGGTTATCCTCAAGCCTCTTACCCTTCTATCCGTTTTTCCAAAACAAAAAATGACTATGCGGTGACACGCCAGCCCTCCACCAGGAAGAGAGCACAGGAGGGCTGTCCCTGTCTACTCGCCCTACCACTATGTCCCTATCTATCATTCTGTCCCTACCTGTCCCTCCCTATCAGAAAATAATAAAACCCACCCCTCGTGCCAACCTTGCCCTACCTGTCCCTATCTGGCCCTAACCTAAGTCACCTACTTTGAATCCCTTATTCTAACCCTCAGGGAACAGAAAAGGTGAACCCCCTCCAGAGGATACCAGCCTTCTCTGCACCCAGCCCCTCATACTCCCGAGAGCGCACCCTCACCAGGTCTACCATGATGTTTTTAACCACCTCTACCTCCGGGAGGATTTTGCCTCGCGTCGATACTAGACACCGGGATGACCACAAGTGGAACCTGACCACTGCACTAACTATAAAAAGTGTCTGGCAGTCCCTGCCCTCCGGGTGTTTGAATGCCCCATAGGCCCACTCGGCATAGGAAAGGCCAGCCAGCCGCAGCCAACCGGTGGAGGTCCCCACCAATTTGCTAACCCTTATATTGAAGGGGCACTGAAGCAGGAAGTGCTCCATGCTTTCCAGCATGTCGCCACACTCCTCCCGAGGGCAGCCTCGTTCGTCGGAGTTCCGGTACTTCAAGTTCCCCCTCACATATAACTTACCTAGGAGACAGCGCCAGGTCAGATCCCAAAACTTCTGAGGAAACCTTTTGGAGTTAAGAAAACGCAACCCTCCCTCTAAGGTTTCTCCTGGGCAATCTTTGAGCACCAGAGGCTTCTGGAAGCGGGTCAACAGGACTTTGTCATCAAGAAAACGTCTTGACTGAGTCCTGATCTCCCAAGCCCCCAGAACCCACCGACGAATCACTTTCAAGACCATAGAAGCATAGGCCGGGAGATATCCATGGGGTGCACGAAGATCTTTCACTTGCCCTCCTGACTCCCATTTCTGGAAGAAGGGCCGAAACCACCCCTGGCAGGAGGCTACCCACGAAGGAGCCCCCTCGGAGGAGAGGTTTGGTAGATTGATCTTAAGAAAGGTGTTCATTAAGAACACCACGGGGTTAACCATATTTAACCCCCCTATCCTCCTTGTGCGGTATGTAACCTCCCTCTTGATTAGGTTGAGCCTGTTCCCCCATAACAATTGGAAAAACAGGCAACAGATCCTACTCCAACAAGACTCTGGCAAGGCACAGACGCTACCTAGATAGATCACCAACGGGAGCAGGAAGGCTTTGGCAAGGTGAACCCTTTCACTCAGGGTCAAAGACCAACCCTTCCAGCAATCAACTCTCTGGGCAACATCCTTAAGTCTACCTTCCCAATTTTGGAGTGGGTAATCACCCTGGCCAAAATGGATGCCTAAGATCTTTACAGACCCCTGGGGTTCTGGGAGGGTGTCCGGGAGAGAAAAACCAGGCTCTCCCCCTCCCAGCCAGAGGCTTCCACACTTATTCCTGTTTACAGCTGATCCGGAAGCCTCCGAGTAACTGTCCACTTCAGACATCACCCATTCAAGCTCCTCCCGTGACGAGACAAGAACGGTGACATCATCCGCGTAGGCTACTGTCCTCAAAGGGGAGCCGGTGCCCTCCAGGTCCATCCTGACTCCCGCCACCGGCCCACCATTAATCCGCCTAATCAAGGGATCAATGGCGAACACATACAGTAGCGGGCTCAAGGGACATCCCTGTCGGACGCCCGACCCCACCTCAAAAGGACGACCAACCCAACCATTCACAAGTGGGAAAGACTCAGCCCCAGCGTATAAGGTCTGCAGCCACTGAATGAACCCCCCAGGCAGGCCATACCTCGAGAGAGTTGACCACAAATACTCATGATTCACCCTGTCAAAAGCCTTAGCCTGATCTAGGGACAGCAAGTACCCCTTCCACCGACCTGTCCTACTCTGCTCCACAGCCTCCCTGAGACTCAGGACCGCACTTAAGGTGCTACGACCGGGAACAGAGCACTGCTGAGCCGGCGAGAGGTGCCGGGACGCAAAGTACCTTCGCCAGAAGCTTCCGGTCCATATTGAGAAATGCTATGGGCCGCCAGTTCTCAATATGGCTCGGATCCTTACCCTTTGACAGAACTATAAGGGCGGACCTCCTCATTGACTTCGGCAGAGTGCCCGAGGATAGACACTCATCTGGGCCAGGTGACTTCTTGAGGGCAAGACCCTCAATAGCCCTGACGACTTCCTCTTCCCTCATAGGTTCTACCAAAACACCAAGAGAAGGGTCTTCTGCTGACTCAGGAATGGCTTTAGCCAAGAAACCTGAAATCCGATCCCGATTCAGTTCCTTCTTTGCCAAAAGGTTCGAGTAGAAGGACCTGTCGACCTCCAAGATCACTGACCTGGATCTTGTCAGGGATCCTGTACTGTCAATCAGGCCTGTTACTGTCTTACAAGCCACTGACATCTTACAGTTCCTGTAGGGGTCGGGCGAGCAGTATTTCCCAAAATCCCTCTCAAGAACCAAAGATGCGTGCCTATCATACTGACACCTTTTAAGCAAAGCCTTCACACCGGAGATATCCTCCTGGCTACCTCCGGTCGAGACCAGATGTTCAAGTCTCTTCCTCAGTGCACTGTACATGCGGTACATGTCCAGTGACCTGAGGCTTGAGAGCCGGCGGAAAAATCCCGCCACCCTTTTTTTGAATATCTCCCACCACTCTGACCTATTACCTTCAAGACCCAGTAATAGTACCTGATCCTGAAGAAACTCCTCAAAGGCTTGTCTTACAGCTGCCTCCTCAAGGAGTAACGAATTCAGCCTCCACAAACCTCTTCCTCTCTGGAGGGTCTCTGAAGTATTCAAAGAAAACAAAATTAGACAGTGATCGGAGAACTCCACCTCCACTACGGACACAGGGGTGGTGACGGAATTCTCCTTCAAAAGAAACCTATCTATCCTAGACCTAACACTACCTCTCTGAAAGGTGAACCCACGGTGACCTGGGGAATGCCTGATGTGGATATCCTCCAGGCGAGCTTCACTCACTATGCTATTTAACGCGACACCATCATAGGGCAGTCTATCTCTGGTACCTCCTCGGTCTTGGGGTCTAATTATGGTATTAAAATCCCCACCAAAGATGACTTGTTTGCTCGTAAAAAGAAAAGGCTTGATCTTCATAAAGAGGCTTTTACGGTCCCACTTTGTCTGGGGACCGTAGATGTTAATGAGGCGCAGGCTTTGCCCCTTCATGAAGACGTCTAAGACTAGGCACCTTCCCATTTCGAGCTTGATCAGTCGCTGGCATTTCACCTCTGCGGTAAAAAGCACCGCCACTCCACTATACGGCTCAGCCGCAAGAGACCAGTAGGAGGGCCCCCTGCGCCACTCCCTCCTTGCTCTGTTTATCTCTGATAGAGTATAGAGCCTGGTCTCCTGCAAAAACAAAATGTCAGCTTCAACCCGGCCAAGAAAATCAAAGGCTGCAAACCTAGCCGTATCAGACTTAATGCTGGCCACATTAATGGTGGCCAGCGTCAGTGGAGAGGGGACTGCCATTAAGACCGATTGAGCTCAATGACCTTCAGCTTCCCACCCCCTTTCCTCCTATCACCACCACCCCTAGATGAGTCTGAAGAGGACCCGCGACTTCTCCTCGTCTTGCGGGTCCTCTTTTACATTGGGATTGGTCCATCACCTCCCCCGGTGCGGTTTGGCAAGAGGAGGGATGGACCTCCACCGCAACTTCTCCCTGAGGAGTTACAGCGGTCGCAGAGACAGTAGCAACTTCGGCCCTGGGTGCATCATCTCCTCCTCCAGGCTCCAGGCCAGCCTCCCCCCCCAGAGGGCAGGGGGCCCCTCCCAGAGGGAGACACAGCAGCCCCTGACGGCTCCACCTCTCCCTCTGAAGCCTCCCCTGAGGCCGACGCGTCCTCACAGAGGGATTGGTACCGGTTGGGACCTACCACTAGAGGGCCGTCGAGTCTGCGTTCCTTCGTCGTGGGGGGGGGGGGGGCAGATGTTTTTGCCCTCACTTTACTTGGTGACTTTCTCTATTGACCGTCTCTCCCTCCCCAGCACTGACGTACTGAGAAGAAGACGACTGGTCAGCCTCTTCCTCCCTCTGCAGTCTCCTCATCTCCTCAACCAGGGTCGTGCCCACTGCTGACTCGGCATCAGGATCCGGCCCAGCAGAGCCAGGGGCAGAAGGAAGGCACATAACTCCCTCCCTCTGCTCCCTCCTCCTCTCGCGCCTCCTTGCCCTTGATGGTGGCTGGGCCTTCTCCCTTTGCCTTGGCATACTAGTCTCTCCTCCCCCACTCACCCTCTCCGCAGCAGGGACAGCCTCCTCAACTGCCCCCGCTTGCCGAAGGGTGGTGTTGGCGAAAGACCGTGGACACGCCCCGATCGGGTGCCCAAGGACACCACACAGGTGGCAACGCACCCTGCCACAGGTCGCCGCGAGATGGCCCACCTCCCCACACATGGCGCACTTCTGCACACGGCAGGAGGCGCTCAAGTGTGAGGGGTCACCGCACCTGTGACAGAGTTTTGGCTGCCCCTGGTAGAAGACAAGGATCCTGTCTTTCCCAAGGAAGGTCGAGGACGGGATATGCATCACCGAGTTATCCTCGTGTCGCAACTTGACCATGAAAGTCCAGGCCCCCGACCAGATCCCAAACTCATCCAGGTTTTTCTTGGGGAAGTCTTTGACCTCCCCATACCTGTTGAGCCAGGTCATGATGTCCATATAAGAAAGTGACTCGTTACGAGTTAAAACAGTCACTTTCTTAATGCTATCCTGGCGTGACACCGCCCACACCATAAAGTCACGCCAGGCGGGCTCGTCCTTCACCAGCCTGTAGTTTCCCCAGAAGGTTTCTAGGCCCTCCGGGGTAACAAAGCTGATGTCGTACTCCGAGGAGCCGACAGGATGAATCAGGGCAAAGATGTCGCTCGCCCTGAAACCCATCCCGAGTAGGAGCTCCACGACCCCCCTCCTCTGGGGACAAGGGCCTGCTCCCCCCCACACGAGACGAGCCACGTTCCTCCGTGTCGGCCCCCTACGCCCGGGTGTAGGGAGAGTCCATCTGGTCTCACCTCCTTCTTCTCGGAACTTCCCTAGGCCAAAACGCTCGACCCAGAACCTAAGGTCTCTCGACTGCCCATCTATGGTCATTGTGGACTGGCCCGCCCGTAAAGCCTCCAGGAGCTGCCGTTGCAAATCGCCGTCCCTGGAGCCCGGCGGAAGACATGATGCACCCCCAGGGGCCCCAGAAGCGACGCTGGCATAGGAGCGTGGGGGCCCGGAGGCCGCAGCAACCTCCGCTGCCGGAGTACCAACGTCACTCCCAGGGACCCCCGCAGAACTACTTAGCCCAGCCACGGCAACCGGAGCACCAGAGGCGGCAACAGTCCGCCCTGGCATAGCCGCCGCGGACCGGGTCACTCCAACTGCAGCAGAAGGAACAGCAGCAGAGAGGACAACAGGAGCAACAATATCAGGAGCAATAACATCAGGAGTAACAACAGGAGCAACGACAGCATCAGGAACAGCATCAGGAACAGCAGCAGAAACAACAGCAGGGACAACAGCAGAAATACCAGAAACAACAGGGGCCACAACAGAAATATTACTAGCAGTAGAAATACTTTTTTTAGCAGCAATGGTAATAGCCCCTCCTCCCGCAGCCTCCCCGACTACAGGCTCTTGGACCCCCATGTATACTACACCACCTTCTTCAGGAAGACTACTAATTACCCCTTTTGTCCCACCCGCTTTCCCCTTTACCTTACCCGTCTGCTTAACTAGCTTCTCCACTCGTCCATCATTCACACCTGCAGTCTTCCTTCTTACAGCGGGGCCGGCTGCACCACTCGCTGATGGCTTCCCCGCTTTTACCTCGGCCTCCGCATCCACAGTCACCCCGGCACCTGATGTTGTAGGAGGACACGCCCCCTTAGCCCCGGAAGTGACCTCCGCATCACCGGCTTCATCAACACTGGAGGAGGATGAGCCACGCCCACCTGCCACTCCCCCTTTCCTACGTCTCACTCTGGGGGAAGCCATCGTCATTTTGACACCTCCTACCAGGGAGGGGGGTTTTCCCACGCCACTTGTCCGCCACGCCCTGAGTGCCTTGTCCGCCGCCTCCTGAAAGATACTATCAGGCGCCATTTTGACTGCTGGCACCCCGGGCACCCCCGCCACTTGGCGTGACCCGAGGTGCCTGCGCCTCCCTTTTCTCTCCTGGAGGCATCGCAACCTGGGCCGAAGTCCCGGCGCGATGCTCCCCAGGCAACGATCTGACAAATTTAAATGTCTCTATTTCTCTTTTTTTTTCTCTTTTCACCTTCTTCCTGGTCTTGGCTCCTTTTCCCTCCTCCTCCCCGTCCAAATCTGACATGCTGAACACTAATTGGTCCATTCTGGACGGGGACTCCAATTGGCAGATTTGCCTCATCAGCTTCCCGCCTTCTCCCGAGGCTCCGCCCTCCTCCTCCTCCGTCTCGGGCAGTGGTTGGTTCTCTGGAAGTGTAGGAAATTGCGTCACTTCCTGTCCTGTCATTCTGACTTCCTGTCTTGTCATTCTGACTTCCTGCTTCACTGTCGGCACTGATGCCTGCGTATACGTGGGAATCAGGCTGCCGCTACTAGGGACGGCTGCCCGACTATACTGTACCGCCATGCTGTCATCTGATTCCAGGTCTGACTCGCAATAGTCGTCCTCTCCCGAGCTGTCTGAGGACGCGGGGCCATCCTTCAACAACCGCTCCTGCTGTTTGCGGAAGAAGCGGTCATCGTTCAGCAGCTTCTCTCTGAACGGCCCCGCGCCCTCCAGGATCTCCGCACACCTGGCTTCCAGGGTCTTAATCTGCTTTTTGAGGCTCTTTACTTGCCTGCTGAAAACCGGGCGGTCCTTCCTCGAGGCCCTGTCGCTACGGGCACGAGCGCTTTGCAGCTCTCCACCCATAGCGAACAGGGACCTCCGGGCCCGGTCATACTCCTCCAGGACCACCTCGATCCTCCGGCTGTAGATGGCAACCTCTTCTCCAGCCTTCCGGATGCCCCATCCCGCGGGTGATTGAGGCAGCGATGACAGTAAGGCGTCTTTTCTCCTGCTTGCAGGGACCCTTCCAGAGGAAACCGCATATCCTGCGGCCGTAGCCCCCCTTCGGACCGGCTTCACCCGCCACTGCCGCTGATGTTACCGCCGTGGCTGATGTCGCCGTCTTCACGGATCCACCTGCCGGGACTGCTGACACCCCTGTTGCCACTGCTACCCCTGCCGGCGTCGCCTGCTCCACGGGCGTCGCTACTCCCGATGCTGTTCCTGATGCTGCAGCCGCCAATGTCGCTGCTGCTGCTCCCGATGCTGTTGTCCTGGTCGCCAGTCTCATTGAGGCTTGCTGCCTCAGCGACCTCCGCCTGCCCTGCTCTGCTGGTGCTGTGTCGGCAGACATTCTCCTGCCCCCCGCCTGTAAGGTCCGGGGGGCAGGAGCTCCACGCTCCATGATAAGGCTCCCTTCCGCACGGGGAAGGGAGTCAGAGCTACGGTCTGTAACAAAAAGACCGAAGACCACACACAATAAACGGTCTCCAAGTGTCCAAAACCACGCAAGCCTCTGAAGCTAGGAGCTCACACAGACACGTCTGACTCCCACGATTGCCCCGAAGGAACTGGAACTATTTTATTAGAAAAGTAGAAAAAGTTCACAAACACTGTCACATACGAAAATACAATATAAAAACTATAAACAGAGACAATACATAAATCTAAAACATAGCATAAAACCATCAACAAATAAAATACAAGAAAACACCGGGACAAAAAAAAAAAAAAAAACAATCGCGAACCAGCCCCATCCATTCTGCCTTTCACTCCGCCTTTCACGCCACCTTTCACTCTTCTCCCGTCTTTCTCCAGTCATCCGTCAGTCAAAAACTCTAACAAAAGAAAATCTAAATGAGCAATATACAATGGAAACATATAATGGAAACTTATAACACTAACAAAATCCCCAACTGAAACTTACTAAAAAAAAATAATTTTTTTTTTTTTTTTTTTTCCCCCCCCACCACACCCGGCCAGCACCACGCCCCATGTCCTCCCATGTCCGCATAGTCCTGGTGCTGGCACCACCCACCACCAAGCCCCTGAAACCCAACCTGACTCTCCGCCTCATGTCCTCCCATGTCCGCGTAGTCCAGAGCCAGGCCGGGCACACGAAAACTTATAAACCAAACCCTCCACCCCCAAAAAGAAACCCCCCTCCCAAACAACCTACCCCCCTGAAAAACCCCTTAACTACTAACAAACAAATGGAATTATGGAATGTGGAAAATGAAATATGGGATATGGAAATGGATATGAAAAATGGAAATGGAAATGGAAAATGAATATGGGATATGGAAAAATGGAAAATGGACACAACATAAACGACAACAATAACAAATAACAAATACCAGACAAGTAACAAAAACCCACCATCCTACATAACCTGTTAAATTACCTTCCCTCCCATGAACCTCCCATGGGCCTAGGGTCGGTTATCCTCAAGCCTCTTACCCTTCCATCTGATTTCCAAAACAAAAATGCCTATGTGGTGACACGCCAGCCCTCCACTAGGAAGAGAGCACAGGAGGCCCATCCCTGTCTACTCGCCCTACCGCTATATCCCTATCTATCATTTTGTCCCTACCCTGTCCCTCCCTATCAGAAAATAATAAACCCCACCCCTCGTGCAAACCTTGCCCTACCTATCCCTATCTGGCCCTAACCTAACTAACCTACTTTAAATCCCTTATCTAACCCTCAGGGAACAGAAAAAGTGAACCCCCTTCAGAGGGTACCAGCCCTTTCTGCGCCCAGCCCCTCGTACTCCCGAGAGCGCACCCTCACCAGGTCCACCATGATGTTTTTACCCACCTCCACCTCCGGGAGGATTTTGCCTCTCGTCGATACTAAACACCGTGCTGACCATAGGTGAAACCTGACCACTGCACTAACTACAAAAAGTGTTTGGCAGTCCCTGCTCTCTGGGTGTTTGAATGCCCCATAGGCCCACTCGGCATAGGAAAGGCCAGCCAGCCGCAGCCAACCGGTGGAGGTCCCCACCAATTTGCAAACCCTTATATTGAAGGGGCACTGAAGCAGGAAGTGCTCCATGCTTTCCAGCATGTCGCCACACTCCTCCCGAGGGCAGCCTCGCTCGTCGGAGTTCCGGTACTTCAAGTTCCCCCTCACATATAACTTACCTAGGAGGCAGCGCCAGGTCAGATCCCAAAACTTCCGAGGAAACCTTTTGGAGTTAAGAAAACGCAACCCTCCCTCTAAGGTTTCTCCTGGGCAATCTTTGAGCGCCAGAGGCTTCTGGAAGCGGGTCAACAGGACCTTGTCGTCAAGAAAACGTCTTGACTGAGTCCTGATCTCCCACGCCCCCAGACCCCACCAACGAATCACTTTCAGGACCAGGGAAGCATAGGCCGGGAGATATCCATGGGGTGCACGAAGATCTTTCACTTGCCCTCCTGACTCCCATTTCTGGAAGAAGGGCCGAAATCACCCCTGGCAGGAGGCTACCCACGAAGGAGCCCCCTCGGAGGAGAGGTTTGGTAAATTGATCTTAAGAAAGGTGTTCATTAAGAACACCACGGGGTTAACCATATTTAACCCCCCTAGCCTCCTTGTGCGGTATGTAACCTCCCTCCTGATTAGGTTGAGCCTGTTCCCCCATAACAGTTGGAAGAACAGGCAACAGATCCTACTCCAAAAAGACTCTGGCAAGGCACAGACGCTACCTAGAAAGATCACCAACGGGAGCAGGAAGGCTTTAGCAAGGTGAACCCTTTCTCTCAGGGTCAAAGACCAACCCTTCCAGCAATCAACTCTCTGGGCGACATCCTTAAGCCTACCTTCCCAATTTTGGAGTGGGTAATCACCCTGGCCAAAATGGATGCCTAAGATCTTTACAGACCCCTGGGGTTCTGGGAGGGTGTCCGGGAGAGAAAAACCAGGCTCTCCCCCTCCCAGCCAGAGGCTTCCACACTTATTCCTGTTTACAGCTGATCCGGAAGCCTCCGAGTAACTGTCCACTTCAGACATCACCCATTCAAGCTCCTCCCGTGACGAGACAAGAACGGTGACATCATCCGCGTAGGCTACTGTCCTCAAAGGGGAGCCGGTGCCCTCCAGGTCCATCCTGACTCCCGCCACCGACCCACCATTAATCCGCCTAATCAGGGGATCAATGGCGAACACATACAGTAGCGGGCTCAAGGGACATCCCTGTCGGACGCCCGACCCCACCTCAAAAGGACGACCAACCCAACCATTCACAAGTGGGAAAGACTCAGCCCCAGCGTATAAGGTCTGCAGCCACTGAATGAACCCCCCAGGCAGGCCATACCTCGAGAGAGTTGACCACAAATACTCATGATTCACCCTGTCAAAAGCCTTAGCCTGATCTAGGGACAGCAAGTACCCCTTCCACCGACCTGCCCTACTCTGCTCCACAGCCTCCCTGACACTCAGGACCGCACTTAAGGTGCTACGACCGGGAACAGAGCAGTGCTGAGCCGGCGAGAGGAGCCAGGGCGCAAACTGTACCAGCCGGTTGAAAAGTACCTTCGCCAGAATCTTTCGGTCCGTATTGAGAAGTGCTATGGGCCGCCAGTTCTCAATATGGCTCGGATCCTTACCCTTTGACAGAACTATAAGGGCGGACCTCCTCATTGACTTCGGCAGAGTGCCCGAGGATAGACACTCATTAAGCACGTCAGTCAAGAGGGGAGCCAAAGCTCCTTTAAAGGTCCGATAGAACTCAGATGTTAAGCCATCTGGGCCAGGTGACTTCTTGAGGGCAAGACCCTCAATAGCCCTGACGACTTCCTCTTCCCTTATAGGTTCTATCAAAACACCAAGAGAAGGGTCTTCTGCTGACTCAGGAATGGCTTCAGCCAAGAAACCTGAAATCCGATCCCGATTCAGTTCCTTCTTTGCCAAAAGGTTCGAGTAGAAGGACCTGACGACCTCCAAGATCCCTGACCTGGATCTTGTCAGGGATCCTGTACTGTCAATCAGGCCTGTTACTGTCTTACAAGTCACTGACATCTTACAGTTCCTGTAGGGGTCGGGCGAGCGGTATTTCCCGAAATCCCTCTCAAGAACCAAAGATGCGTGCCTATCGTATTGACACCTTTTGAGCAAAGCCTTCACACCGGAGATATCCTCCTGGCTACCTCCGGTCGAGACCAGATGTCCAAGTCTCTTCCTCAGTGCAGTGTACATGCGGTACATGTCCAGTGACCTGAGGCTTGAGAGCCGGTGGAAAAATCCCGCCACCCTTTTTTTGAATATCTCCCACCACTCTGACCTAGTACCTTCAAGACCCAGTAATAGTACCTGATCCTGAAGAAACTCCTCAAAGGCTTGTCTTACAGCTGCCTCCTCAAGGAGTGACGAATTCAGCCTCCACAAACCTCTTCCTCTCCGGAGGGTCTCTGAAATATTCAAAGAAAACAAAATTAGACAGTGATCGGAGAACTCCACCTCCACCACGGACACAGGGGTGGTGACGGAATTCTCCTTCAAAAAAAACCTATCTATCCTAGACCTAACACTACCTCTCTGAAAGGTGAACCCACGGTGACCTGGGGAATGCCTGATGTGGATATCCTCCAGGCGAGCTTCACTCACTATGCTATTTAACGCGGCGCCATCATAGGGCAGTCTATCTCTGGTACCTCCTCGGTCTTGGGGTCTAGTTATGGTATTAAAATCCCCACCAAAGATGACTTGTTTGCCCGTAAAAAGAAAAGGCTTAATCTTCATAAAGAGGCTTTTACGGTCCCACTTTGTCTGGGGACCGTAGATGTTAATGAGGCGCAGGCTTTGCCCCTTCATGAAGACGTCTAAGACTAGGCACCTTCCCATTTCGAGCTCGATCAGTCGCTGGCATTTCACCTCTGCGGTAAAAAGCACCGCCACTCCACTATACGGCTCAGCCGCAAGAGACCAGTAGGAGGGCCCCCTGCGCCACTCCCTCCTTGCTCTGTTTATCTCTGATAGAGTACAGAGCCTGGTCTCCTGCAAAAACAAAATGTCAGCTTCAACCCGGCCAAGAAAATCAAAGGCTGCAAACCTAGCCGTATCAGACTTAATGCTGGCCACATTAATGGTGGCCAGCGTCAGTGGAGAGGGGACTGCCATTAAGACCGATTGAGCTCAATGACCTTCAGCTTCCCACCCCCTTTCCTCCTATCACCACCACCCCTAGATGAGTCTGAAGAGGACCCGCGACTTCTCCTCGTCTTGCGGGTCCTCTTCTTACATTGGGATTGGTCCATCACCTCCCCCGGTGCGGTTTGGCCAGAGGAGGGATGGACCTCCCCCGCAACTTCTCCCTGAGGAGTTACAGTGGTGGCAGAGACAGTAGCAACTTCGGCCCTGGGTGCATCATCTCCTCCTCCAGGCTCCAGGCCAGCCTCCCCCCCAGAGGGCAGGGGGCCCCTCCCGGAGGGAGACTCAGCAGCCCCTGACGGCTCCACCTCTCCCTCTGAAGCCTCCCCTGAGGCCGACGCATCCTCACAGAGGGATTGGTACCGGTTGGGACCTACCACTAGAGGGCCGTCGAGTCTGCGTTCCTTCGTCGGGGGGGGGGGGGCAGATGTTTTTGCCCTCACTTTACTCGGTGACTTTCTCCGCTTGACCGTCTCTCCCTCCCCAGCACTGACGTACTGAGAAGAAGACGACTGGTCAGCCTCTTCCTCCCTCTGCAGTCTCCTCATCTCCTCAACCAGGGTCGTGCCCACTGCTGCCTCGGCATCAGGATCCAGCCCAGCAGAGCCAGGGGCAGAAGGAAGGCACATAACTCCCTCCCTCTGCTCCCTCCTCCTCTCGCGCCTCCTTGCCCTTGATGGTGGCTGGGCCTTCTCCCTTTGCCTTGGCAGACTAGTCTCTCTTCCCCCACTCACCCCCCTCCGCAGCAGGGACAGCCTCCTCAACTGCTCCCGCTTGCCGAAGGGTGGTGTTGGCGAAAGACCGTGGACACGCCCCGATCGGGTGCCCAAGGACACCACACAGGTGGCAACGCACCCTGCCACAGGTCGCCGCGAGATGGCCCACCTCCCCACACATGGCGCACTTCTGCACACGGCAGGAGGCGCTCAAGTGTGAGGGGTCACCGCACCTGTGACAGAGTTTTGGCTGCCCCTGGTAGAAGACAAGGATCCTGTCTTTCCCAAGGAAGGTTGAGGACGGGATATGCATCACCGAGTTATCCTCGTGTCGCAATTTGACCATGAAGGTCCAGGCCCCCGACCATATCCCGAACTCGTCGAGATTTTTCTTTGGGAAGTCCTTGACCTCCCCAAACCTGTTCAGCCAGGTCATGATGTCCATATAAGAAAGTGACTCGTTACGAGTTAAAACGGTCACTTTCTTAATGTTATCCTGGCGTGACACCGCCCACACCATAAAGTCACGCCAGGCGGGCTCGTCCTTCACCAGCCTATAGTTTCCCCAGAAGGTTTCTAAGCCCTCCGGGGTAACAAAGCTGATGTCAAACTCCGAGGAGCCGACAGGATGAATCAGGGCAAAGATGTCGCTTGCCCTGAAACCCATCCCGAGTAGTAGTTCCACGACCCCCCTCCTCTGGGGACAAGGGCCGGCTCCCCCCCACACGAGACGGGCCACGTTCCTCCGTGTCGGCCCCCTACGCCCGGGTGTAGGGAGAGTCCATCTGGTCTCACCTCCTTCCTCTCGGAACTTCCCTAGGCCAAAACGCTCGATCCAGAACCTAAGGTCTCTCGACTGCCCATCTATGGTCATTGTGGACTGGCCCGCCCGTAAAGCCTCCAGGAGCTGCCGTTGCAAATCGCCGTCCCTGGAGCCGGGTGGAAGACATGATGCACCCCCAGGGGCCCCAGAAGCGACGCTGGCATAGGAGCGTGGGGGCCCGGAGGCCGCAGCAACCTCCGCTGCCGGAGTACCAGCGCCACTCCCAGGGACCCCCGCAGAACTACTTAGCCCAGCCACGGCAACCGGAGCACCAGAGGCGGCAACAGTCCGCCCTGGCATAGCCGCCGCGGACCGGGTCACTCCAACTGCAGCAGAAGGAACAGCGGCAGAGAGGACAACAGGAGCAACAATATCAGGAGCAGTGACAGGAGTAACAACAGGAGCAACGACAGCATCAGGAACAGCATCAGGAACAGCATCAGGAACAGCAGCAGAAACAACAGCAGGGACAACAGCAGGGACAACAGCAGAAATACCAGAAACAACAGGGGCCACAACAGAAATATTACCAGCAGTAGAAACACTTTTTTTAGCAGCAATGGTAATAGCCCCTCCTCCCGCAGCCTCCCCGACTACAGGCTCTTGGACCCCCATGCATACTACACCACCTTCTTCAGGAATACTACTAATTACCCCTTTTGTCCCACCCGCTTTCCCCTTTACCTTACCTGTCTGCTTAACTAGCTTCTCCACTCGTCCATCATTCACACCTGCAGTCTTCCTTCTTACAGCGGGGCCGGCTGCACCACTCGCTGATGGCTTCCCCGCTTTTACCTCGGCCTCCGCATCCACAGTCACCCCGGCACCTGATGTTGTAGGAGGACACGCCCCCTTAGCCTCGGAAGTGACCTCCGCATCACCGGCTTCATCAGCACTGGAGGAGGATGAGCCACGCCCACCTGCCACTCCCCCTTTCCTACACCTTACTCTGGGGGAAGCCATCGATATTTTAAAACCTCCTACCAGGGAGGGAGGTTTCCCTACGCCACTCCCCTCCGCAGGGGGGGCTTCTTTGCCTTTGCCCTTGTCCGCAACTATGAGCTCCTTGTCCGCCACCACCTGAAAGGTACTATTAGGCGCCATTTTGACTGCTGCCACCCCGGGCACCCCGCCACTTGGCGTGACCCGAGGTGCCTGCGCCTCCCTTTTCTCTCCTGGAGGCATCGCAACCTGGGCTGAGGTCCCGGCACGATGCTCCCCAGGCAACGACCTGACAAATTTAAATGTCTCTATCTCTCTTTTTTTTTCCTTCCTTGCCTTCTTCCTGGTCTTAGCTCCTTTTCCCGCCTCCTCCCCGTCCAGATCTGACATGCTGAATGCTAATTGGTCCATTCTGGACGGGGACTCTAATTGGTAGATTTGCCTCATCAGCTTCCCGCCTTCTCCCGAGGCTCCGCCCTCCTCCTCCTCCGTCTCGGGCAGTGGTTGGTTCTCTGGGAGTGTGGGAGATTGCGTCACTTCCTGCCCTGTCATTCTGACTTCCTGTCTTGTCATTCTGACTTCCTGCTTCACTGCCGGCACTGATGCCTGCGTATACGTGGGTATCAGGCTGCCGCTGCTAGGGACGGCTGCCCGACTATACTGTACCGCCATGCTGTCATCCGACTCCAGGTCTGACTCACAATAGTCGTCCTCTCCCGAGCTGTCTGAGGACGCGGGGCCATCCTTCAACAACCGCTCCTGCTGTTTGCGGAAGAAGCGGTCATCGTTCAGCAGCTTCTCTCTGAACGGCCCCGCGCCCTCCAGAATCTCCGTGCACCTGGCTTCCAGGGCCTTTATTTGTTTTTTCAGGCTCCTTACCTGCTTACTGAAAACCGGGCGGTCCTTCCTTGAGGCCCTGTCGCTACGGGCGCGAGCACTCTGAAGCTCCCCACTCATTGCGAACAGGGACCTCCGGGCCCGGTCATATTCCTCCAGGACCGCCTCGATCCTCCGGCTGTAAATGGCGACTTCCTCTCCAGCCTTCCTGATGCCCCATCCTGCGGGTGATTGCGGCAGCGATGACGGTAAGCTTGTGTCTTTTCTACTGCTTGCAGGGACCCTTCCAGAGGGAACCGCATATCCTGCGGCCATAGCCCCCCTTCGGACCGGCTTCACCCGCCACTGCCGCTGATGTTACCGCCGTGGCTGATGTTGCCGTTTTCACGGATCCACCTGCCGAGACTGCTGACACCCCTGTCGCCACCGCTACTCCTGCCAGCATCGCCCGCTCTACGGACGTCGCTGCTCCCGATGCTGTTCCTGATGCTGCAGCCGCCAATGTCGCTGCTGCTGCTCCTGATGCTGCTCCCAATGCTGTTGTCCCAGTCGCCACTCTCATTGAGGCTTGCTGCCTCAGCGACCTCCGCCTGCCCTGCTCTGCTGGTGCTGTGTCGGCAGACATTCTCCTGCCCCCCGCCTGTAAGGTCCGGGGGGCAGGAGCTCCACGCTCCATGATAAGGCTCCCTTCCGCACGGGGAAGGGAGTCGGAGCTACGGTCTGTAACACAAAGACCGAAGATCACACACAATAAACGGTCTCCAAGTGTCCAAAAACCACGTAAGCCTCTGAATTCAGGAGCTCACACAGACACGTCTGACTCCCACGATTGCCCCGAAGGAATTGGAGCAACCCATGTAGCTGGCGGGAGGTGTAAAGTAAAAAATAAGTAAATTAAAAAACATACTTACCTGTCCCCGGCGCTCCGTTGTCTGCTGCCAGTGTCCATTCAGTCTCATGTCAGCGACTCCTTGCTGGGAGTCCTGCACCTCATGTGATCGCTAAGACCAATTAGGTACAGGATTTCCAGAAATGAGGCGCTGCCATGAGACCGAACAGACACAGACAGGGGTGCTGGGGACAGGTGAGTATGCTTTTTTAAAAATTTTCTTATTTTTACACCTCCCTGGCGGCCGACACAGTGGTTGCTCCAGTTTATGGACAACCTCTTTTAAGGGGTTGTCTGGGCCAAATTTTTCTAGGGTCACTTCACTGGTCCCCCCACATAGTGGCCTCTTCACTGGTCCCCCATACTGTATGGGGAATAGTGATGGGGTCATTATATTGTGTGGGAGCAGTGATGGGGGCTAACATCCTGTGTGGGGCATATTAAAGGGGTTGTCCAGGGTTAATCTTTTTTATGGCCTATGCTCTGGATAGGCCATAAATACCTGATCGGTAGAGGGCTGACACATGGCCCCATCAGCTGTTCGGAGCCACTTCCGGCACCTGTTCTGTACACAACACAGGGCCGGAAGCAGAAAGCTCCATCCGCTGTATAGCAGCCCAGCGCCTTCACTGCAGCTCAGCTCCTACTGACTTCAATAAGTGCTGAAATACAGTGAAGGTGCGCAGCCCCTATACAGTGGACAGAGCTTTCTGCTTCTGGCCCTGTATTGTGTACAGTACAGGCATCAGAAGTGGCTCCGTACAGCTGATCGGTCCGGGGTCAGCCCCCTACAGATCATGTATCTATGGCCTATCCTGAAGATAAACCATAACAAATTATGCCTGGACAACCCCTTTAATATACACCCCTAATGCACCACACTTTAAAGAGATTGTCCAGTATAATTTTTTTTCTTTTTTATAATTAGTCTGGGGGAGGTGAATCCCCCCTACCCCCTCCCCCCCCCAAAAAAAACATGCTAAACATACTCACCTGTCTCCGGTGCTCTGGTGTCCTCCCAGCACGGTCCGGTCCTGCAGCTCCGCTGTCTTCTTTTTGCCGGAATTCCTCACTGGCTGTGACGTCCCAGGTTCCTTCCCTTAGGCCACTGATTGGCCTCAGGAGTCACGTGACGTCACAGGTAGTCACGTGCAGAGGGAACGTCAGCTGGAAGAAAACAACAGAACTGCAGGACCGAACTGCTCTGGGAGACACTGGGGACAGGAAAGAAAGTTTGTGGGGGTTTTTATTGTTTTGTTTTTTTCACCTGCCCCTGCGTAATTAAAAAAAAAAAATGAAGGAGCCACTGTATGGAGTATAAGCTCCACAGTGGCCCCCACCCAGTATTATAAGCTCCACAGTGGCCCCCACCCAGTATTATAAGCTCCACAGTGGCCCCCACCCAGTATTATAAGCTCCACAGTGGCCCCCACCCTGTATTATAAGCTCCACAGTGGCCCCCAACCAGTATTATATGCTCCAAAGTGGCCCCCACCCATTATTATAAGCTCCACAGTGGCCCCCACCCTGTATTATAAGCTCCACAGTGGCCCCCACCCTGTATTATATGCTCCAGTGGCCCCCACCCAGTATTATAAGCTCCACAGTGGCCCCCACCCAGTATTATAAGCTCCATAGTGGCCCCCACCCAGTATTTTAAGCTCCACAGTGGCCCCCACCCAGTATTATAAGCTCCATAGTGGCCCCCACCCAGTATTATATGCTCCAAAGTGGCCCCCACCCAGTATTATAAGCTCCACAGCGGCCCCCACCCAGTATTATAAGCTCCACAGTGGCCCCCACCCAGTATTATAAGCTCCACAGTGGCCCCCACCCAGTATTATAAGCTCCACAGTGGCCCCCACCCAGTATTATAAGCTCCACAGTGGCCCCCACCCAGTATTATAAGCTCCACAGTGGCCCCCACCCAGTATTATAAGCTCCACAGTGGCCCCCACCCAGTATTATAAGCGCCCAATAGCCCGCTTCAGTGCTATTATTATACTTTGGGGTCTCCTCGGACCCCAGAGTATAATAATCGGAGACCCAGGGAAGGTGATTAAAAATAACAAACTCTCATACTCACCTTGCCTTACCTTTCCTTGGCATCCTTGCTCCATCCTGCCTTCTTCAGCATCTTCAGGTCCTTTTCCGACGATGTTGCTGAGGCCTGTGATTGGGCCTCAGCGGTCACGTGGGGGCGCACTGACGTCATTACGCGGCCGCGCCCCATGTGACCGCCGGGGCCTAATCACAGGCCTCAGTCACATGACGGAAGAGCGCCGGAAAGAAGGCTGCGCCCCAGAGAGGTGAGAATATGTGTTTATTATTTTCAGTCACCTCCCCTGGGCTGTCATCTATTGGAAAGGGGCCTGCAATATGCCAGGGCCCCTTTCCAATAACAGTATGTATAGCGGTCGGGGAACCAGGCTTTCCCCGACCGCTATCATAGTGGTCCGGGGCCCCGGCCATCTCCAGCTGGCCGCGGGCCCCGTACCCTGCTGGGTCCGGTCGCGGTCGCGCCCCCTGCGACCACGATCGTAACGCCACAGGTCAGGGGCCCGATCGGGATGGTCAGGATCCCGATCGGGCCCCCATGACATGAAGACTACTAGTCGGGGCTCGGGGCCCATCGGTGGATTCACCGGTTCCCTGGTGGGCCAGTCCGACCCTGCCTGAGCCCCCCATAGTGGCCTCACATGGTATATAAGGCTCCACACAGTATAATACTCCACAGTGGCCCACACAGTATACTACCCCTTAATGGCCACAGACAGGACAATATGCTCCCCAGAAGCCCCACACAATATAATATGCTCCATACAGTATAATATGCATCCCACAGTGCCCCCCCAGTATAATGCTCCACAGTGGCCTAACACATTATAACATGCTCCACAATGGCCTCCACCCAGTATAATATACTGCCCAGAGTGGTTCCCCCAGTACAGTCCCTGACAGAAGTTCTGTCGCTTATCCATGTTGTGGAACCAAAAGCTTATAACCTGACTTTAAATTCATCCATTGGTTTTAGAAATGACTCATATGAAAGCTGAAACCCTCCCAAATGATTTTTTGGTTAAGAAAATAAATTGGCTTCACTGCTGAAATACTCATCATTTAATGAACACAGAAAGGTCAGATTTTGGAAAGACAAAAGTTTTGTCACCTTGTCATATAATGCACACAATCCTAGTTTAAAGCCTCACCTGTGCTCACTAATTGATCGGTTAATTAGTGGGTGTGTATAAAAAGAACTCCAGCACCCCAGACCTTCACTTGAACTGCAACTTCACCTCTGACAACATGCCAAAAATCAACCCTGCGACCAAAGCCTTGATTATCAAGAGCTGAAGACCAGAGGTGGCTGGCACCTTTAACTTGTCTCTGCGTCAAGTACAAAGAATTAAAAAAAGATTTGAACAGACTGGAGATGTTTTTGACAAGCCCAGGTCCGGCAGACCCCGCAAGACAACTGCTCTGGAGGAACGTTTGTTGGTTAGAAAATCAAAAGCCAGCCCCTCTTCCACTGCAGCAGAGCTCCAACAGGCCTGGTTACCTCAAGTCCCTGTGTCAACTAGAACAGTTTGTAGGATTCTGTCTCGAAATGGCCTCCATGGTCGAATCAGTGCCCAGAAGCCAGCACTAAACAAAAGGCAATTAAAAAACGTCTGGCATTTGCCAAGGCCCACAGCCTGCTAAACGGATGGACGCTGGAAAAGTGGCAGAAGGTGGATTTCTCAGATGAATCTTCAGTTGAATTACACCACAGCCGCCGCAAATACTGTAGACCTACTGGAGCCCGTATGGATCCAAGATACACCCAGAAAACAGTGAAGTTTGGTGGTGGAAAGATCATGGTCTGGGGTTACATTCAGTATGGGGGTGTGCAAAACATTCGCAAGGTGGAAGGCAATATCAATAGCCTAAAATATCAAGAAGTATTAGCTTCCTCTTACATTCCCAATCATAAAAGGGGTCAAATTTTGCAGCAGGATGGTGCTCCATCTCATACATCCATCTCTACGTTAAAGTTCCTCAAGGCAAAGAAGATCAAGGTGCTACAGGACTGGCCAGCCCAGTCACCAGGCATGAACATTATTGAGCATGTTTGGGGTAGGATGAAAGAGGAAGCTTGGCAGACAAAACCAAAGAATCTTGATGAAGTCTGGGAGGCATGTAAGACTGCATTCTTTGCTATTCCTGATGACTTCATCAATAAATTGTATGAATCATTGTTGAAACGCATGGATGCAGTCCTTCAAGCTCATGGAAGTCACACAAAATATTAAATATGGCTCTAATAGCACCACAACTTCATTCACCAATGTTATGAAACATATCTTTGTTTTTGAACAGAATTATTGGTTTGATTTTCACATTACTTTATGTGTGCGACAAAACTTTTGTCTTGCCAAAATCTGACCTTTCTGTGTTCATTAAATGATCAATATTTCAGCAGTGAAGCCAATTTATTTTCTTAACCAAAAAATCATTTGGGAGGGTTTCAGCTTTCATGAGTCATTTCT
Organism: Leptodactylus fallax; assembly: GCA_947044405.1. Lineage (NCBI taxonomy): Eukaryota > Metazoa > Chordata > Amphibia > Anura > Leptodactylidae > Leptodactylus > Leptodactylus fallax. The sequence goes on along the minus strand of CAMRHE010000052.1, from coordinate 46,029 downwards.
AAAACCAATGGATGAATTTAAAGTCAGGTTATAAGCTTTTGATTCCACAACATGGATAAGCCACAGAACTTCTGTCAGGGACTGTATAATGCTCCACAGTGGTCCCCCACAGTATAATATGCTCCCCACAGTCCCCCCCCCCAGTATAATGCTCTACAATGGCCCCACAGGGTATAATATGCTCCCGAAAAGCCCCAAACAATATAATAAACTCCACAGTGACCCTACAAAGTATAACAGGCTCCCCACACTGCCCCTTCCCCCCAGTATAAAGCTCCACAGTGGCCCATAGTATAATATGCTCCCCAGAGGGCCCCGCTAGTATAATGCTCCACAATGCTCCCCCCAGTATTCTCCAGAGGGGTCCCCCAGTTAAATGCTCCACAGGGGCCCCACACAGTATAATATTCTATCCAGAGGGACCCCCCCCCCCAGTATAATGCTCCACAGTGGCCCTACAGATTCTCTTAGTGCTAGTATTATATTATACTCTGGGGTCTCTTCAGACCCCAGAGTATTATCGAAGGCCCGGGGGAGGTAAGGGAAAATAACAAACAGTTATACTTACCTTGCCTTACCTCTGCTGGGCCTTCTCGCACTGCTCCGCTGTCCCCGCCAGCGCTTCCTCTTCTTTGCGGCTGACGTCATGCGTTGTGGACGTCACCGCTGAGACCTGTGATTGGACCTCAGCAGTTACGTGAGCACGCCCCATGTGATCGCTAAGGCTGAGGCCAGGCCTTAGTGGTGATGTCCAGAACACCAGAAGATGACGTCGGACGCAAGGACAGGTGAGTAAAAATGTTTGTTATTTTTTACTCACCTCGTAAAGGTGCCCTGCGGCACGTGACGCTGGGTCCCTTTCTGTCATTGATATGGCCGGGCCTGACTCCGGGCTCCGGAGTCATCAGGCTCCGGATCCCGGGGGCCCCTTTGGGGTCAAGGCCCTGGGCAATTGCCCAGTTTGCCCCCCCTAACGCTGGCCCTGGTGGTGACCAAAAACAGCTGCACAAAGTGATCAAAAAGCAAGACCGACTCTCAGCCCAGGAGGCCGACACAGCCCTTTGATAAACTCGAGTAATAACCCGAGCAAAATAAATATAAATTAAGAGGGTTTCCCAATCTTCTGAAGGACTATGTACACAGAAGATAAATTTTGGAGACACCATACTATATCCAGAGTATGGAGTTTTCCCCCTTCCTTAGAGGAAGGAGCTGGGAAAGAAAACGGGTAAGGGGACCACCTGGTTAATATTAGCCCGAGAGGGCACCTTAGGGTTAAACCTAGGAAGAAATCTGGACCCAAATGAGAAAAAAAAAGATATGGCTCTTCAGAAAAAAAGCCTGCAACTCTGGTATTCTTTTAGCTGAGGTGATAGCTAGCAAAAAGGTGGTTTGCCAGAAACGTAAGATCCACCTTCTCAAATGGTTCCAATGTCGGGCCGCAAAGGCCAGAAAGAACTGTGGATAGATCCCAGAGTGGAACGGGACCTGCAACTACTTACCTAAGTCTCATAGCATCCTTAAGAAATTCTGGGAATTAAGGGGTTCTGAGACAATCTTTTGCTTAAGCAGGTGGATAGGGCTGAAACCTGTACCTTCAGTGTGGCAGGGGAAAGGCCCTTATCCAAGCGGTCCTGAAGAAAATTCTGAATCATTCTCGTAGAAGGATTCGAACTATTCACTTCCTGTCTGGAGAACCACTCCTTGAAGACAATACCTATCCCTAGGTATCTTTTATTAGTGGATTCTGCTCTTGCACAGAAAAAAAAAAAGGTCTTCAGGACGACTTCTGACAGTCCACTAGGGACTGAGCAACCTTCAGGCTGTCAGGTTGAATCTCCTCAGATCCTGGCACTTCTGAGTTCCTTGGGAAACCAGGTTCTGAATTGGGGGAAGCCTCTAATAGATCCCTCGACTCATGAGCATGAGTTGAGAACACCAAGCTCTTTTTGGTTATCACATAGGCTTGGTCCTGTCTGACTTTCATCAATACCCTTGGTATCATGGAAAAAACTTACAAAAATGTAGTTCACCCCCAAATCCTTAGGAAAAAATGGGAGGACAAAGAGCCTCCCTCCACCTGTCCAACACACAGGACAGAAAAAAACACAGTGAGGGGAGGTCTCCTTGGCCTCTTATAGGGGAGTATCATTTAATTAATTATGTAAATTAAAAATTCCGCCTGTCCTACCAGCACACAGGGGCAGAGATACCCCATATTGTGCTGCTGTTGGACGTAAGGGGAAACTGAAATTCCATAGGGCTGTCCAGTTTAGAAAAGTCATTTTCATACAATCTATTAGTGAATTTTAAGAAAACAAAGGATTCTCAAGTGGTTACAAACAGTATGTCTTGCTGTAGAGGACCTGTTTAATTTCCCTGTGATGGCGCTGCAGGAATATTGAACTCTTAGGGTAAGTTTACACTACCATTAAGTGACTGATACAGAAGGAGCCACCTCTGGTGTCTGCCTGTATTCAGCCTCATGTAGAAAACATGACAAAAGCTTTCTTCTGTCATATTTTTACTTTCCTGACAGAACAAAAAATGAACATTCCCTTACTACTAGGATTCCCTACATCCTACAGCTGATTGCTAGGGATTCTAAAAGCAGGATCCTTACAGGAGATGTCCAAAGCAAAGAGCTGCTGAAAATGTAACAGTTGTGCTAAAAAGTTTACATACCCCGGCAGATTTTTGGGTTTTTCGGCCTTTTTCAGAGAATATGAATGATAACACAAAAACTTTTTTCTCCACTCATGGTTAGAGGTTGGTTGAAGCCATTTATTGTCAAACTTCTGTGTTCTCTCTTTTTAAATCATAATGACAACCAAAAACATCAAAATGACCCTGTTCAAAAGTTCACATACCCTGGTGATTTTGGCGTGATAACATTCCCAGAAACCAAACCACGGTCAGGTAGACCAACCAAAATTTCAGCCACAACTGCCCGGAAAATTGTTCGGGATGCAAAGAAAAACCCACACATAACATCAGCTGAAATACAGGACTCTCTGAAAACTATCGGTGTGGCTGTTTCAAGATGCACAATAAGGAGGCACTTGAAGAAAAATGGGCTGCATGGTCGAGTTGCCAGAAGAAAGCCATTACTGCGCAAATGCCACTAAGAGTCTCGCCTTCAATACGCCAAACAGCACAGAGACAAGCCTCAAAACTTCTGGAACAAGGTAATTTGTAGTGATGAGACAAAAATCGAACTTTTTGGCCATAACCCTAAACGTTACATTTGGAGAGGTGTCAACAAGGCCTATGATGAAAGGAACACCATTCCTACTGTAAAGCACGGAGGTGGATCACTGATGATGTGGGGATGTGTGAGCTTCAAAGGCACAGGAAAATTGGTCAAAGTTGAAGGAAAGATGAATGCAGCACGTTATCAGCAAATACTGGAGGCAAATTTGCACTCATCAGCCAGGAAGCTGCACATGAGACGTACTTGGACGTTACAACATGACAACGATCCAAAACACAAGGCCAAGTCGACCTGTCATTGGCTACAGCAGAAGAAAGTGAAGGTTCTGGAGTGGCCATCTCAGTCTCCTGACCTCAATATCATTGAGCCACTCTGGGGACATCGCAAGCGCGCAGTACATGCAAGACAGCCCAGGAATTTACAGGAACTGGAGACTTTTAGCCAAGAAGAATGGGCAGTTTTACCATCTGAGAAAATAAAGAGCCTCATCCACAACTACCACAAAAGACTTCAATCTGTCATTGATGTTAGAGGGGGCAATACACGGTATTAAGAACTGTGGTATGTGAACTTTTGAACAGGGTCATTTTGATGTTTTTGGTTGTCATTATGATTTAAAAAGAGAAAACACCAAAGTATGACAATAAATGGCTTCAACCAACCACTAACCATGAGTGGAGAAAAAGTTTTTGTGTTATCGTTAATATTCTCTGAAAAAAAGCCAAAAAAACAAAAAATCTGCCAGGGTATGTAAACTTTTTAGCACAACTGTATATAAGGTGATGGGGAGAGCAGTTTAAACACACATGTTGATTGTCATGATATATTGCATGACCATGGAATACAAGATTTAATTCCCATGGTACTACAAAGGGGTTTTATATCTGTCTTGTATTACAATGTCGTACAAACACCTACTGATTGTTTGTGTCGACACTGTTATTGTCATTACACGCCATTCTTCCAATCAGACAATCCATTTGCGCAGAGGTTTGCTTCAGCATACCTCCTGTTGTCATTCCAGTTTGTCATTATTCTCTCAGCCAGAGGTGGATTAAGGGTACCATGGATTCTGGGCTGTTCAGAAAGCACACATTTACCCCATTTATGCCTAAGATCCCTGTGACAGAATAATATCCCATAGCAGCCTTCCAGGCATTATACGTTCTATTAACGGCCCTCCACGCAGTATAATGTCCAATAGTGTCCCCCCATACAGTATAATGTCCCATAGTTGCCCCTCCACACAGCATAATGTCCCATAGTGTCCCCCATACAGTAGAATGTCCCATAGTGTCCCCCATACAGTATAATGTCCCATAGTGACCCCTGCATACACTATCATGTCCCATAGTGGCCCCTCCACACAGTATAATGTCCCATGGTGGCCCCTCCATACAGTATAATGTCCAAAAGTGCCACTCCACACAGTATAATGTCTCACAGTAGCCCCTCCACACAGTATAATGTGCCATAATGCAATCACAGACCTGACATAAATCAGGAGGTCGGAAGTGGCCAGAAAAGGACCAGCCGGAGCCCAGGGGAGGTAAGTAACACTGTTTGTTTAATGACATCCCCTGGGCCTCTGCTTATTATACTCTGGGTCTGAAGAGACCCCAGAGTATAATAATAGCAGTTCCAGTATGGACGTGTTCAGTCCAAATTAAATTCATCAACATTCACAAATATTTACAAGATGAATCTTGTAAGTTTCGCCCAACAAATACTCAGTTCTAGAGATTCATAAGATTCATTTCGGGTTGAACAAGTTTGGTACGAACCACAACTTAAATTGGCTTAAAATGTAGTGTACAACATGGTCAGTGCTCCTAGGAACCTATCTACCCAATTTTTAGCTCTTTCAGGTAAACACAGTCAAAGTTATGTCAAAGTGAAATTGACATGTATGTCTATGGAAAAACAGATGGTAAGCAGTGGATGCAAACTCCGACTTTAAGCATACACTGTGCTGCCACTTGGTTTTACGCATTTTAACATTAAAACACCTTTTTTTGTGGGGAAAAGGTGCTTGCCCGTGTTTTTACAATATAAGCACATGGCACTTATATTGCAAAAAGTAATGGTTTTATAGAAAAATTTGCCCGCTTTGATGACTTGTAAGTGCTACAGGCTTCTTATTTGGAAGACAAATTTTTGGCTGTGTGCCTAGTTGAAAAGTGATGAAGAAATGGTTTTTCCAAAAAAAAAAAAAGCCACCAAAAATGCTCCCTTTATGGAAGCATATGTGGAATCAAAATGGTTTGGGTTTTTTGATGCCAACACTGTGACACAAACAGTGTGGTTTAGTGGAATGTGATGAACCAGGCCGCGGGACATGTTTGACTTAGTGGTGGTAGTGTGACAACATGATGGCAGTGTAGCATGGAATGATATGATTAACCAGGCTGCAAGACTGTTTATTGGATGGTAAGAAAAAACGCTCAACAAATTATTATTTTTTTCAGAATAGCAGGCTGTATCACACTGTTTATTGCATGAGCCAAAAAAAACACCCTTAAGAAAAGATTGTTCACTAACAGGAGTGACTGTCAATATAAACTATATTTAAACCCTCTATAGACAGATGAAGCTGCTATATTGCAAAACAGACAAACAAAATTAGATTATTGGCAACGAAAAGGTTAACTGTCCTTTGTCTTTATTACTGTTGCAGTCAGGCTCACTCAGCACAGATATTCACTAATCTGCCTGTAATTTATTAAATCTGACTAATCTCTACTACTGCTAGTTCTATTGCAAGTTGCAAGCTTTTCAGCACTCAATGCACTGTAACATGCAGTGAGATGAATAACATATCCATCCCTACATCCCCCATCACTGCAATGCCTCCTGCTCAAGCTTACGGCACCCTATATCGTGTGTATGACATCAGCACTGTAAAGTGTCCACCTTCCACTGACTACTGATTGAGAGGCTGTCAGCTGACGCCAGAACATCACAGTGACTCACAAAACACGTGTTTTGAATTTTTCCTGTGCAATACATGTGGCTGTGGCCATTTCATTTTATTCGAGACAAATTGCTATTTCTTCAGTTTAGTTAAAAGCCGATCAAATTAGAATATTCACATCAAACCACGTGACGAATTGGTTTGCCCATCTCTACTCACCTCCAATAGACTCCCATGCCCCACCACAGTAATCAACTATATCAGCAGGTGCTGATACAGTTGATTACGAGGTCGGATTAAAAACACGGCCAATGTGCTACTACTTGCTGCTGGGCCCACTTGCAGCCTTGGGCCCAAGGCAATCACACGTCACCCTTATAATTTGCCCCTACTCCCAACCACCTGGACACGCAACAACAAAACGTGTTGACATCTTGGCCTAATGTGCATAGTGATCTGCCATACTGATAAACCAAGGTCTCTCAGATTAAGGATTCTGTCTCTCTCCACCAATTCAAGTTTTTAGCATCTATTAATAGAAAACGTTCCACTGATTCTGGCACCTTTGGAATTTTCTCTCTAGCCTCCACCATTCCCCGAGCAACAAGCACAGTTAGTTTTGATGTCTAATGTGCTGTTCATGCTCTGTAATGTCAGAAGGGCAGTGTCAGGCAGGTTGCCGTGATTCAGAGCTCCAATCAGAGGCAGCCAGAGTGCAGAGTCACACCCCTTCTCTGCTTCTGCCTGACACTGCTCCCCTGACAAAACAGAGCCTAAGTAGCATATCAGGCACCAAAACTAAAAGCATTGATTGCTTGAGAAGGGTAGGAACTAGAGAAAAAAATCCAACTGAGGCAGAATCTTGATAGCAACACCTATTAACAGGTGCTAAGAACCGGAGTTGGTGGAGGTGATGAAAGGTCCTCTTCAAAGTTTACTTTATGGAGTGTGAGGCTAGGCTTGAATCCAGAACATGGTGGATATAAAGCTATCACCATACTGACTGAACCTAACTCCATTAGTCTTTTTCTCTTACCTCTTTTCTTCTTATTTCTTTCACTACATAATGTATTGGTATATAGAGAAATTTCTCCATATGCCAGTACATTGTATATTTAGATCTTAAGGGGATGTTCACACATAGGAATTTGACACTGAATTTGAGGCGGAATCCACTTCAAAATCTTCCTCTCATTCATTTCAATGGGAGGCAGTAGATGATTTTTTTCTGCTAGCTGATTTTTTAAGCTAACGGAAAAAAAAATAAGCGTCCTGCTCATTCTTCAAGCGGATTCTGCCTGAGATCTCCCATTGAAATGGATGAGAGGCAGAAAATACACCTTTTCATTTAGCGCGGAATATGCCAAAATCAGCTTGCGGAATTTGGCCCTACCCAATAATGGCATAATACGGTGGCACACTTCAAATTCAGCATCAAAATCCTCGTCTGTTTTTGACAAGCAGAAAATATCTGCTTCAAATTCCTGGAGACCACACTACCTGGTTGATCCTGCCGAGACCTCCGGAAGTCAGCTCTATGCGTCTCCTTAGCGATTACTTCCTGTATAGACTGCAAGACACTTGTATGCTCGTGTCTTGCAGTCTACAGTGCTGAGCCAGCAATCAAAGCATTGCTGGCTCAGGTGTCCTAATGGGACACATGAAAAAATAAAAAAAAGTGAATAAAAATAAAATAAAGTGTTTGAAAAAAAATTAATAAAAGAATAAAGCCCCAAAAATTCCCTTTTACTATATAAAATGAATTATATAAAAAAAACTAAAAATTAATAAAAACAATGCATATTTGGTATTGCCGCGTCCGTAACAACCTGTACAATAAAACTGAAACAATATTTAACATACACGGTGAACGTCGGGAAAAAAAACCCAGAACAAACTCGCCAAAAGTAATGATTTTTCGCCATCTCACCTTACAAAATATGCCATAAAAAGTGATCAAAAAGTCATATGTACCCCAAAACAGTACCAATAAAAAGCACAGGTTGTCCCGCAAAAAATAAGCCCTCAACCAACCGCAAAATAAAAATGTTGCGCATCTCAGAAGATGGCGATGCAAAAACAATTAATTTATGTACCCAAATGGGTTTTTGTTCTGCAAAATTAGTATCGCATAAAAAAACAATATAAATGAGGTATCTCCGTAATCGTACCGACCCGTAGAATAAAGGTAACATGTTACTTATGCTTTATGCTGCATGGTGAAAAATTTAAAAGGTAAAACGCAGTGCCAGAATTGATGTTTTTTTTTTTTTTTAATTCAACAAGAAAGAGTTAATAAAATGTATTCAATAAGTTATAGGCGCCCAAAGATGATGTCATTACAAAATACATCTCACACCACAAACAACAAGAAAATATAGCTCGTACAATGTGAAGACAAAAACCCCAAAAATCGCCAAATCATTAGAATATAACTGGCTGCGGCAGGAAGGGAATGTATAAGCTGTGCGAGCGAATATCAGGGGACAAACCAGATTTAGAGCTTATGAGGAAAAATAAACCAGAAGTGACCCCCAGAGTGACCTCCCCAATAATAGGAACTACTGGGGAAATAGTAGGGAATTTAGTGTACCCAATGCACTCCGCACAGCTTACCTATTCACTTTTCCCCATCTGCTGTGCATTCACGTCTGGAATACTAATGCTTACTACACCCCTTGATAAATTCTTTGAGGGGTGCAGTTTTCAAAATGGGGTCACTCCTTTGGGGAATCCACTGTTATGGTACCTTACAGGCTCTGCAAACATAACATGGCGTCCAGATACCAAACATCTGAATCTGCACTCCAAAAGCCAAATAGCACTCCTTCTCTTCTGCGCCCTGCTGTGTGCCCAAACTGCAGTTTATGCCCACATGTATGACACGGGTGTACCCAGGGTAATGTACGTAATGTCATATGTGGTTATAAACTGCTGTATGGACACATCTGGGCACAGAATGGAAGGAGCGCTATTTGGTTTTGGAGCACAGGCTTGGACGGTTTGGTTTTTGGACGCCATTGCACTTTTGCAGAGCTGAAATGCAAGTACAGTGGAATCCCCTGACATGTGACCCCATTTTGGAAACTACACTCCTGAAGGAATTTATCCATGGGTATACAGGGTTAATAATGCTCGCTACACCACTTGATATATCCCTTAAAGGTGTAGTTTCCAAAATGGGGTCACAAGTCGGCAGATTCCACTTTACTGGCAATTCTTGAGCTCTGCAAAAGTGACATAGTGTCCAAAAATCAAACTCTGCTCTAAAAACCAAAATAGCGCTCCTTCCCTTCTGTGCCCGGCTGTTCCCAAACAGCAGTTTATACCTACATATGGCATTAAGTACGTTATCCTGGGTACACCAGTGTCATACATGTGGGGCATAAACTGTCATTTGGGCACACAGCAGGGCGCAGATGTGAAGGAGCACTATGTACTTTTGGAGCGCAGATTTAGATTGTTGGTTTTTGGACGCCATGTCACATTTGCAGAGACCCTAAAATTGCCCCTACAAAATGGGGGTCACTTCTTGGGGAATTCCAGTTTACTGGCACCTCCAGGGCTCTGCAAAAATAACATGGCGACCAGAAAGTCCCTCTAAATCTGTACTCCAAAAGCTAAAAAAACACAGTCCTCCTTCCTTTCTGAGCCCTGCTGTGTGCCCAAGCAGCAGTTTACACCCACAGATATAATTTTTTGTCCCCGGTGTGAAAGATCCTCAGTGCGCCAACACCGCTTTGGCCCACACCTGAGACTTCTTTCATAAAAAGCACACTCACCGCCAGTGAGTGTTGAGTTCACAGGATAAATACAAGACAAGCTTTCTAAATTTTATATATTTATTAACCCCTAAATGGGTCGGTATTAACATCTAACACATGCAGTTCAGAACAGATATGTAGATATATACAAGCATTAACAGTTACTAGTTACAAGATACAGTACAATAAAATAAAAGGGAATAAAAGTGAAATAATTACTTTACCACACATATCCTGGATGTGGCTCTATAATCCAACACTCACACATAGCATGTGGAGTTAACCAGTGGAGGCAGCGGCAACACAGCATTCCAGCCTGCATGCTCATCACAGTATATTCCAGTAATCTGTCTCACAGTGCTCTCATCATAGTATTCTCCTTGTAGTCTCAGCCCAATCTCTTCCCACTGACCTCTTACCTCATCTTTTATACCTTTGATTACACCACCCAGAATGAGGTCACCGGCGACGGCAAGTCTGATTGATTAATGCACTCAAGTCCAGATTCTTTGTAAGGAGCTGAGACCAAGTGAAATGATACAATGTTATCAACCATGTCTTATCTACAAGCCCAGGCTGAACGATGCATGTTTATTTGATCACCCAGGTCTACATAGGAATACAATGGAGCCATTCTGGGATGGATACAAAGCCCTTTTGTCACAATGTTGCCACTACTGATCATACACCTAGGATTAGGGCTGCGCACATTATGAGTAAAGGGAAGTAAGAGGGAGATACGCTACCCAGAGATCAAAATACATCTTTGAGTTATAGCCATATTTAAGTGGAATCATCACACCCGGGATAATAGTTTTAGGAGTGCATGTCTCTGATGCCACAAAGTGGCCGCAACATATTCTGAAATTGGATATTTCTTCAAAATCTTCAATTTTCACTTTGTACATTAATTTTTGGGAAGCATTTTTAGGCTCAAAATGATAATACCCCTTGATACATTCCTTGAGGGGTGTAGTTTCTAAAATGGGGTCCCTTTTGAGGGGTGTCCATTGTATTGGTACTTTAGGGGCTCTGCAAATGCGACATGGCACCTGAAAACTATTCCAGCCACATCTGCCCTCCTAAAGCTAAATAGAGCTCTTTCCATTCTGAGCTCCACCATGTACCCATACAGCAGATTACAACCACATATGGGGCATTTCTGTGTTCAGAAGAAATTGTGTAACAAACTGTGGGGTGCTTTTTCTTCTTTAACCACTTGCAAAAATTAAAAATATGTCGCTAAATGGACGGTTTATTGGAAAAAAAGTAATTTTTCATTCTCTTACGTCCTACAGCAGCACAATATGAGGTATTTCTCCCCCTGTGTGTTGTCTAGGACAGGTGGAACTTTTAATTAGCACAAAAATGTGCTTACTAACCTGCCCTATAAGAGGGCACGAGAGGCGCTTGGCCCATGGCGGTTCTTTCAACTCACGCACTTTCTTTCCTCATTACCTAACTCCCCGGGGTATGACAGACAGCTCACGAGGTTCGAGGAGTCCTGCATGGAAAGGGGCCTGCTAAGACACTCACTTTCCGATTTCTATCTGCTCCTGGTGTCCCCTCCTCCGGGCCACAGACCCTCCTACTTAACCCGATGGGAGGCCGATCTGGCCATGACCTTCTCTGACCAACAGTGCTCTAGAATTTTTGAGTTTACCCACAAGAGTTCGATGGCTAGCAGTTATCAAGAGGCGGGATATAAAATCCTGACTAGATGGTACCATGTTCCGTCTAAGCTACACAAACTCTTCCCGTCCTCCTCTCCTGTGTGTTGGCGCTGTTGCTCGGAGGAGGGGACGCTTTTACATATCTTCTGGGAATGCTCGATATTGAGAGACTTTTGGGAGGGAATACACAGGGTGCTAGGTCGGATATTCCAAACTTCCATTCCTAACACGCCAGCCTTCTTTCTGCTACACCTCTCAGATTACCCCCTGTGTACCTATCGCAAATCCTCCCTACGACATATGGTCAATGCCGCTAGGGCGTGTATCCCAGCGCTATGGAAATCGTCTAATCCCCCTTCTCTCCTGCACTGGATTCGTAAAGTGGAGGACATCCAGTACATGGAGGATCTCACGGCATCCCTTCGCGATAAGAGAGAAACCTTCATGACGGCTTGGACTCCGTGGATTCTCTTTCAGGGATCCCAGGCCTATAGAGACCTGACGGGTAGACCTTGATGTAGGGTTTACGCTGCTGACATGGAGAGGTCGGGGTCCTTGCATGTCCGTCATTTGTGTGTTAACTTGATGTTCCCACATTTGTTCTCTCCCTGTCTTTCTTTCTCTCCCTCCTTCTCCCTTCCCCTCCCAGCTCCCCCCCCCCTCTTTGTTCCTTTCGTCCCCCTGATAACTGCTTTGATTAGCAGCAGTTGATGTGCTAATACATCTATTTCATGTTACCATGTTACTATGTATTGAAGCTGATGTATGCCTCGTTCCTTGAGGTCAAGCGCTTGTTTGGCTCACGCCATCATTGTTTGTTTGTTATTTCTATATAATATCTAAAATAAAGAATTTATAAAAAAAAAAAAAAAGAAGAGAGGCACGAGAGACCTCCCTCACCTGTGTTTTTTTCTGTCCTGTGTGAGACAGGTGGAGGAGGTCTCTTGTGACCTCTCTAGAGTTAAGGGTTTTTTTCTTACCTTGAGGTGGTCGTTTCCTTCTGTTGCCGGCCTGCGTTCGTTCTTCTCGGCGCTTCTGTCGGTAATTCTTCGGCCAGCAGTAGGCTTCGGCCTACCCGGAGGTGACGTCGGACTTTGCGACGGCCGGAACCCTTCTCTGTGTCCGGGTTCCTGTGCGGGCGGATTTCGCCGGACTCCTTCGCGCCTACTTCCGGTTCTCGGAAAAAGTGCGGTAAGTTTGGAAATTTAAAATTTAAAGGCAAAATATAGAATTGATTTTTGCTGCTTGTTGTTTGAGCCTCTGACTTAGGCTTTTGCTCCTCTATGTTTCATTATGGCATTTGACCCGTTTTGGTGCTATAAATCTCAGGAGGGTAAGTAATATTTATTCATTCTTGTTCATATATTATATGAATTGTCGATTCATATCACTGGCCTTGCTCTGCATGATTTCCTATGAATTTTTTCATTGTGGATTAGTTTTGTGTTTGGCTCCGCCTCCACTTATGGTTGCCTTTAAAATGTCCCATAGTCCATTTGGGTTGGGCTGTGATTTTCTGGCTCTCCTATTGCTAAGGAGTAGAAATTCTCCTCTGTGATTCAGAGATTACCCTATTTGACTATTGCGTGTGCTGTTGCTACATTTTTTGCGACGACCGACCTCCTTAAGGTACCCCTCTCTTTCTGGTTCTGGTTGCGGTTTGTAATATTGGTATTGTTATTGTCTGTGACTTTTTGTGGTCTTTTTAGATGTCTTCTTCTGCTTCCAGCTCTGGTGATGGAGATTTTAGGAGGAAGAAATCCTCCAAGCGTAAACATTTAACCTGTTTAGATTGTAAGACTCCCTTGCCTGACGGCTATGAATTCACCCGCTGTCGCCAGTGTCGTGACCCCCCTTCTGAGGAGCCATCCATACGTGAGGTTGTGACATGGGTGAAAGAATACATGGAGGACTCTCTCAAGGAGATCCGGAATTCTATCTCCCAGATTGCCAAGAGACCACGTCTTGAAAAACATCCTCTCTTGCGGGTCTCGGACGAAGATTTTCAGGTTGTGGATGAAACTTTGCCTTCTGATGACTCCTCTGAAGATACCAGCAGACCTCTCTTCCCACTCGAGAAAGTCAATAGGCTGCTGAAGTCCATCCGGTCTAAAGACCGTGATGTTGATGGGGAAGCCTCCACGTCCACCTATAGAGGGCCGAGGATCTTCCAAGTGGACGAGACATTAAAAAAGTTAATGTCTTCAGAGTGGAAATTTCCGGAGAAACCCTTTACAACTACTGGTAGGTTTAAGGCCTTGTTCCCCATCGTAGAGTCTCAACTGGATCAGTGGGGTCCTCCCCCTAAGGTGGACATAGCGGTAGCCAAGCTATCTCGCCGCACTCTAGTACCATCTGAGGATGGAGCAAATCTGCAGGATCCTATGGACAGACGCATGGAGAGTACTCTCAAGAAGGCCTACTTAGCGGCCTCTGCTCAGACCTCTGTCGCTGTTGCGTCATGTGAAGTTTCAGCCAAACTACGGGCTGATTTGCTCCAGCTTGAGAGGGACATCGATTCTGGTGTCTCCAGAGACGAGTTACTTTCCTTCTTAACTTCGACTTCTTTGGCGGCAGAATTCCTAGCTGAGGCCTCCCATTATCAATTAAGGCTGGCGTCAAAGTCCTTGGCGCTTTCCACGGCGGCGAGGAGACCCTTATGGTTAAAACCTTGGAGAGCTGATTTTATCTCCAAGTATAACCTTTGTGCCTTACCATTTGAGCCAGGAAGAGTCTTTGGCAGTAGCCTGGATGAAATTTTAGAAGGCTTGGCTGATAAAAAAGGCAAGACTGTGTCTCAGTCTTTTAGGGGCAGATTTGGCCCTGGCCGTGGCAGAGGTTTTTCACCTCGACGTGGTCAGCAGTCCCGGAGGGGCTCTAGGTATTATTCTAGAGGCTCTGGACGGAGATTTCCCAAAACCGAAGATAGAAGAAAGCCCAGTTTCTGACAAGAGAAGCTGTCTTCCTGTGGCCGAAATTCCTGTCGGGGGTCGTCTCTCCCTTTTTCTCAGCGCTTGGCGGGAAAAAATTCAGGACCTTTGGGTCTTACAGTTAATTCAGCGAGGTTATGCAATTGAATTTCTCTGTCCTCCCCGAGATCGGTTCGTCTTAACTCGCCGTCTTCCCTCGTCTCAGCAAGGTATTTTGGAACGCTCCATTCAAGAGTATATCCGCAAAGGAGCTCTAGAAGAAGTTCCTTCTCTAGAAGAAGGTTTGGGGGTTTATTCCCCCGTTTTTCTAGTACCAAAGCCAGCAGGCAGATGTAGGATGATTATAGATCTGAGGTATCTAAACCGTTTTATCAGAAAAAAACGGTTCCGCATGGAAACCATAAGCTCAGTTTCTTCTTTTCTTCTCTAGGGCGACGTTTTTGTCACCCTAGATCTGAAGGATGCTTATTTGCATGTGCCAATTTACCCTCCGCACAGGAAGTTCCTAAGGATTGCGGTTATAGTTTCCGGCCACAGGAAGCATTATCAGTTCTCGGCCCTCCCTTTCGGGATCTCCTCGGCTCCCCACACCTTTACCAAGATGGTAGCTCCCATAGTAGCCGCCCTCAGGCTTCAGGAACTCTTTGTGGTCCCTTATCTAGATGACTTGCTGATAAAAGCCCAGTCAGTGTCTGTTCTGCTCCAGCATTTACAGATTGCCATATCCCTGCTTCAAAGCCTGGGATGGCTCATAAATTGGGAGAAGTCAGAAATCGTCCCCTCAACCAAAAGGAAGTTTCTTGGTTACTTCCTAGATTCAGACCGGCTGGAAATCTCCTTGACAACTGCAAGGAAAGAGAAATTAATTACAGCGGTTCGGCAACTTTTCAGGAGGCCGAGAGCGTCCATCAGAACTTTGATGAAAATCCTAGGTCTGATGTCATCTTCCATCATGGCGGTTCCTTTGGCCTTATAGCATCTACGTCCTCTTCAGATGGAAATCCTAGGAATTTGGGATCGCTCTCTGCCCGGTCTCAACAGGAGGATTCGACTCTCCCCCAGGACCCGTCTTTCTCTCAGATGGTGGTTGCACCTCAAGGACGGAAGGTCCACGGTCCAACCTCGTTGGACCCTGTTGACTACAGATGCATCCCTTACGGGATGGGGAGCCCATCTGGACGGAAACTCCATAAAGGGAGTCTGGAGCGCTCCAGAAGGAAGGACGTCGTCCAACTGGAAGGAGCTCAGAGCTGTGTACCGTGCCTTACTCCATTTCTCTTCTCAAGGGAAGAGCAGTCAAGATTCGCTCGGACAACATGATGACGGTATTATATGTGAACAGACAGGGAGGCACCAGATCATCATCCCTCCTCAGGGAGGCAGATCTGATTTTTTCCTGGGCAGAAAAAAATCTGACCCATCTATCCGCGGTTCACATCAAGGGCTTCCTGAACTCAGTAGCGGATCAGTTGAGTCAGGGTCGTGCCGTATCAGGAGAATGGTCACTCAATCCAGAAGTGTTTCATCAGATTACCCTGAAATACGGTCTACCGGAGATAGACCTCATGGCAACCCGACTCAATGCCAAGGTGGAGACGTTCTGTTCCCTGTACCAGGAGGACAATCCCTTGGCAGTGGATGCCCTGTCCATCCCTTGGAGGTCCAGGCTGTCATACATTTTCCCTCCAATTCCTATGATACCGAGAGTATTGATGAAAATAAGACAGGACCAAGCCTCTGTAATAGCCATCATTCCATTCTGGCCAAAAAGAGCTTGGTTTTCCCAGCTCATGGTGATGAGTCGAGGGATATATTGGAGGCTTCCCCCCACCCAGAACCTGGTTTCCCAAGGATCACTGAAGTGCCAGGATCTGAGGAGATTCAACCTGACAGCCTGGAGGTTGACCAGTCCCTACGAATGTATAGAGGACTGTCAGAAGCCGTCCTGAAGACACTTTCCTGTGCTAGAGCTGAATCCACCAAAAGGAATTACCAGAGGACGGCTAAGATTTTTTTGGAGTGGTGCTCCAAAAGAGGCGTTGATATTTCTAATCCTTTGACTTCTGATGTTTTGGATTTTCTTCAGGATGGCTTGGACAGGGGCCTTGCCCCTGCTACTTTAAAGGTACAGGTATCGGCTTTATCTGCCCACTTAAACAGACGGTTGTCCCAGGATTCCCTGGTTGCAAGGTTCCTTAAAGGACCTGCGAGGCTGAAACCTGCGGTATCTTCTCCTATTCCTCAATGGGACCTTGCGACGGTCCTTTCAGGCCTTTGTGGTCCTCCTTTTGAACCTCTGGAAGCTACGGAGCTAAAATTTTTAGCCTTTAAAACTACTTTTTTGTTAGCCATCACATCTGCCAAAAGGGTAGGAGAGCTACAGGCGCTCTCCTCCAAAGAACCTTATATTGTATTTTTTTCGGATAGGGTCCACCTTAGGTTTTTGCCTGGCTTTATCCCTAAGGTTCCTTCACGTAATAACTATAATCAACTGATTTCTTTGCCTGTTTTCCTTCCGGATCCATCTCCAGAAGAGGAGTTAAAACTTCATACTTTGGATGTGGTGAGGTGTCTGCGAATTTACTTATCGCGGACACAATCTTTCAGGAGAGCTGAAAATCTCCTAATCAATATGTATGGTAAAGACAGAGGTCTTAAAGCTTCCAGACCCTCCTTGTCCAGATGGATTAAGGAGGCAATCAAAATTTCTTTCATTGCTTAAGGGTTGCTTCCTCCAGTTTTTTGTACAGCCCATTCGACCAGGGCTGTGTCAACTTCTTGGGCTGAGAATCACTCGCTTCCACTGGATCAAATTTGTGCGGCTGCTTCTTGGTCATCCCAGCTGACTTTCGCCAAACACTATCGTTTGGATGTCCGTAGTTCCGAGGCGACTGCCTTTGGCCAGACAGTTCTTGAGGTTGTAAGGCGAGGAAACCCTCCCTAGGGGAATTACTTGCTATATCCCCATATTGTGCTGCTGTAGGACGTAAGGGAATCATTGATTATATTGTTAATCTGTTTTCCCTTAGTCCTAACAGCAGCACAAGGCTTCCCTCCCTAAAATTTTGTTTCTTTTACTTTATAATTTACACAGGTGAGGGAGGTCTCTCGTGCCCTCTTATAGGGCAGGTTAGTAAGCACATTTTTGTGCTAATTAAAAGTTCCACCTGTCCTAGACAACACACAGGGGGAGAAATACCCCATATTGTGCTGCTGTTAGGACTAAGGGAAAACAGATTAACAATATAATCAACGATTTTTACGTCCCAATGATAATAAAATCTGTGAAACAGCTGTGAGGTCAAAATGCTCACTATACCCCTAGATAAATTCTTATCTAGGGTAACTTTTGGGAGTTTCCATTGTACTGGTACTTTAGGGGCTCTGCAAATGCGACATGGCACCCGAAAACTATTCCAGCAAAATCTGCCCTCCAAAAGCCAAATAGTGCTCTTTTCATTCTGAACTCCACCATGTACCCAAACAGCAGATTATAACCACATATGGGGCATTTCTGTGTTCAGGAAAAATTGTGTAACAAACTTTGGGGAGCTTTTTCTCCTTTGTCCTCTTGTGAAAATGAAAAATTTGGTGCTAAATTGACAGTTTATTGGAAAAAAAGTAATTTTTCATTTTCATGTCCCAATGTTAATAAAATCTGTGAAACAGCTGTAGCGTCAAAATGCTCACTATACCCCTTGACATGTTCTGTGAGGGGTGTGGTTTCCAAACTGGGGTCACTTTTAGGGGGTTTCCACTGTTTTGGTACTTTGGGGGCTCTGCAAATGCAACATGGCACCTGAAAACTATTCCAGCAAAATCTGCCCTACAAAAGCAAAATAGCGCTTTTTCCATTCCGAGCCCCACCATGTACCCATTCAGCAGTTTACGACCACATATGGGGTATTGCCGTGTTCAGGAGAAATTGTTTAACAAACTATGGGGTCCTTTTTCTCCTTTAACCCCTTGTGAAAATTAAAACTTTGGGGATAAAGTGACGTTTTAGTAATTTTTCATTTATACATCCCAATGTTAGTAAAATCTGTGAAACAGCTGTAAGGTCAAAATGCTCACTATACCCCTTGATGAATTCTGTGAGGGGTGTAGTTTCCAAAATGGGATCACTTTTTGGGGGTTTCCTTTGTATTGGTACTCTAGTGGCTTTGCAAATGAGACATGGCACCTGAAAACTATTCCAGCAAAATCTGCTTTTCAAACGTCCAGTGTCGCTCCTTCCCTTCTGTGCACTGCCGAATGCCCAAACATCAGTTTACACCCACATGTGGGGTATTTCTGTGCTCTGGAGAAATTGTATAATAAACTGGGAGATGCATTTTCTCCTTTAACCCTTTGTGAATGTGTTAAATTTAGGGCTAAATGAAGGGATTAGTGGAAAAAAATGAAATGTCTAAATTTCACCTCGATATCGTTTTAATTCTTGTGAAATGCTTAAAGGGTTAACAAACTTCCCAAATGCTGTTTTGAATTATTTCAGGGGTGCAGTTTTGAAAATGAGGTGATTTATGGGGGGGTTTCTAATATATAGGCCTTTATAGGCCTTAGTGGGAGTCAGCCAATTCACTTTGCTCTGTACTGATGAAGGACAACAATCCGGAAACAGCGCTGTATGCAGATAAGTGAAATTGGCTTGGCTAAAATCCCTTTTGCTGTCTCAAGGCTCGGTGAGTCAAAAGCAAATTGAGGATTTGTTACATCCAATAGAGGGCGCATGAGCTCCCCAGCTCCTTTCCCATAATGCCTTGTGATATGTAGATGCTAGGTAGAGGGCAAAAGGCAATTAAAATCTCTACACACCTTTACTGGTGCTCTCCTCAATGTGAGAGATTCTTGTTCCTATTCTACTTCCTGACTTCCTTTACATGAAATAATCTGGAATCTCTGCATTGGTCCCCAGTTTGCCACGTTTCTTAGCTTTTTCCTGTAATTATACTCCCCAGGAGATGTAAACTAAACCCTCTGCAACCACATGGGGTTGGTAACCATAGTAACTCCTAGACGCCCATGTCTCAGTCTCCAGCAGCGGCGCGTTTGATGACGTCAGAGTATGGGCAAGGCGCGCCAGGAGCGGTGTGCTTGCAGACTGATTGGCTGTTCGCATGGACTTGCCGCTCTGCTGCTTACGTCACGCCACGTCTGAGGTTCCCCCACAGCTCAGAGGCACTGGGGCCTGAGGAGAGAGAGAGAGAGGCAGAGTGGAATCGGCGAGCACCAGGTGAGTGTACATCTGGCTTCCATAGTTTTCAGTGGCCAGGCTCTGAGCCTAGAGAATAGTGTCTGTCATATTACGCTACGAAGAGGACAGCACTGTATTAGGAGAAGGTAATTCCATAGTGAACATCAGGGCATAGCTGCTACCTGTGGCTTGTCTGCTGCTGTGGGACTACAAGTCTTAGCCAGCTCTGGAGTTGCACTATAGTATAAGGGGATTTGTACAGAGGCCATGGATATAGAATATATAGTCAGTGGGTGTTTGTCGACAGAGCAGTGTCAACCTAACTTCCTGATGATGCTTCTTTCCAGTGAGGCCACAAAAGGGTCAAACAGAAACCCCCTCCTGTCCTTTTATTCCCCATCTCCAGGTGAGGTTGTAACCAGCCTGAAATGTGTAGGTTACAGGGGTCTTACAGGAGGTCACTAAGTTTTCATTGAACTCTGTAAAGTCATAAAATTATACGTTAGATTTATACATTCCAATTTTTATTCTTGCTGTGATCCCAAACAAAGTCTAAATGTGAATATTTAGATGTTGTCATCTGTGGCTGTCTCGACTGTAGTGGACAAGTGATATGTCTATGTGATCCTTTCAACCATAGACCCCTCCCCTTTTCTGCAACCAAGTACTTTTGTGCTTTATAGATCAATGTATGACTTCTGTATGGCCTGAATCACACACAGTCCTGTACAGGACTTTAACTCATTGTGATGTTCTATGAATGAGTTATAACTGCTTCCTTTAAAAGGGTATTCTGGTCAAAATAAGTAATTCTCATTCCACAGGAATGGGTTAATTTGCTAATCTGTGGGGATCCAACTGCTCGAGAACAGGGGTGTTTTGCACCCCAGTTCAAATAGAGTGGCAGGTCAGAAATAAGCGCCCCTGCTCCATTAATTTTAACTGCCAGAGATAGCTGAAGTACAGCGCTCAGCTGTAATATGTTATGCAGACGATCAGGTCTGGTCACATAACATGCCGGGCAGAATAACTGAGAATGTGGGTATGTGCTGCACATTAAAGCTGCATAAATTGGCTTGGAACAAAAGGTTATTCCTTGATCATGGGTTGGTGTATGCTAGTACATATATAACTATATAGCAGTGCATATGCTCCCTCAGTATACATTAGTCTTTATACTGTACATTGCATATGTAAACTAGCATTGCACATTCCTTCAGCTGTTGTACCAAAGCTCCTTCTTCCAAGACCAAATTTCAAATATGAAGTGTTATGTTGCATAGCTGTAGCACTCTCTAAGGATTATTTTACGCTAGGTTGACACCTGTGTTTTCATTCCTGGGGTCTGCTTGCAAAATAGGGATTTAGTGTTGATCCCAGGTTTATCCCTCAGGTTATGATCTGTGTGACCAAAGAGACTACTGGATGAGACACTTTCCATCAGCGTTAAGTAGATCACCAGGCTTTAGCAGTGGACACTTACATTGCAATATGTGATTGTTTAGTGAGTACAATATGAACATTCCTCTGGATTTATCACTCTAGATAGGCATTATCAGTAGCTATTTATCTCTAACAGTGTGGTCCTTATTGTTCCCCCTCCTTAGGAGATAATGAGGATTTGCATATAAATAATGCTATTTTGTTATGTTAAACTATAGCATTTGAAGGGGAATTCAGTTTATCTATCTTTGTGATGTGTAAATCAAGGAGAACATTACAATGTCTGCAAAGTCCCTGCTTCTGTCCTATCAAAGAAGGGGTCCCTCTAATATCAGCTTCCATTCCTGTAGACATAAGACATGCATGCATTACATGGAAGACCCTTCATCTGACACACTATATACAGTGTCTTGCGAAAGTATTCGGCCCCCTTGAACTTTTCAACCTTTTGCCACATTTCAGGCTTCAAATATAAGGATATAAAATTAAAATTTTTTGGTGAAGACTCAACAACAAGTGGGACACAATTGTGAAGTGGAACGAAATTTATTGGTTATTTTAAACTTTTGTAAAAAATACGAAAGTGAAAAGTGGGGCGTGCAATATTATTCAGCCCCTTTACTTTCAGTGCAGCAAACTCACTCCAGAAGTTCAGTGAGGATCTCTGAATGATCCAATGTTGTCCTAAATGACTGATGATGATAAATATAATCCACCTGTGTGTAATCAAGTTTCCGTATAAATGCACCTGCTCTGTGATAGTCTCAGGGTTCTGTTTAAAGCTCAGAGAGCATCATGAAGACCAAGGAACACACCAGGTAGGTCCGTGATACTGTTGTGGAGAAGTTTAAAGCTGGATTTGGATACAAAAAGATTTCCCAAACTTTAAACATCCCAAGGAGCACTGTGCAAGCGATCATTTTGAAATGGAAGGAGTATCAGACCACTGCAAATCTACCAAGACCCGGCCGTCCCTCTAAACTTTCATCTCAAACAAGGAGAAGACTGATCAGAGATGCAGCCAAGAGGCCCATGATCACTCTGGATAAACTGCAGAGATCTACAGCTGAGGTGGGAGAATCTGTCCATAGGACAACAATCAGTCGTACACTGCACAAATCTGGCCTTTATGGAAGAGTAGCAAGAAGAAAGCCATTTCTCAAAGATATCCATAAAAAGTCTCGTTTAAAGTTTGCACAAGCCACCTGGGAGACACACCAAACATGTGAAAGAAGGTGCTCTGGTCAGATGAAACCAAAATCGAACTTTTTGGCCACAATGCAAAACGATATGTTTGGCGTAAAAGCAACACAGCTCATCACCCTGAACACACCATCCCCTCTGTCAAACATGGTGGTGGCAGCATCATGGTTTGGGCCTGCTTTTCTTCAGCAGGGACAGGGAAGATGGTTAAAATTGATGGGAAGATGGATGGAGCCAAATACAGGACCATTCTGGAAGAAAACCTGTTGGAGTCTGCAAAAGACCTGAGACTGGGACGGAGATTTATCTTCCAAGAAGACAATGATCCCAAACATAAAGCAAAATCTACAATGGAATGGTTCACAAATAAACGTATCCAGGTGTTAGAATGGCCAAGTCAAAGTCCAGACCTGAATCCAATCGAGAATCTGTGGTAAGAGCTGAAAACTGCTGTTCACAAACGCTCTCCATCCAACCTCACTGAGCTCCAGCTGTTTTCCAAGGAAGAATGGGCAAGAATTTCAGCCTCTCAATGCACAAAACTGATAGAGACATACCCCAAGCGACTTGCAGCTGTAATCTCAGCAAAAGGTGGCGCTACAAAGTATTAACTTAAGGGGGCCAAATAATTTGGCACGCCCCACTTTTCAGTTTTTATTTTTTACAAAAGTTTAAAATATCCAAAAAATTTTGTTCTACTTCACGATTGTGTCCCACTTGTTGTTGATTCTTCACCAAAAAATTAAAATTTTATATCCTTATGTTTGAAGCCTAAAATGTGGCAAAAGGTTGAAAAGTTCAAGGGGGCCGAATACTTTCGCAAGGCACTGTATGTCTGCCGGGAACTGGTTTTAGACTATAAACTGAAAAGGTTTGCCATACAAGAGGTAAAACCCATCTCCACTAAGGCAATACCTTTCAAGGCTCAGACTCATTATGGACCATAATACAGCATCCATGCAAGTATTTGGAACTATAAAAAATAGACCTCTGAATACCCCCAATTTCATATGCAGATATACATAGCTTCACTGGATATTGGCAGTAAATAGGGAGCAAAGTATGTCCTCCTCATTGAATATTTGTGTGAGAACTGTACTGGACCACTTTCTCCTCATTGTAATTGCACCACCAAAGTCGCCCATGATTAGTGTACATGTGCGCATAAGCCCTAATAGAAATCAGTGGGAAATGGTCCAAGATCAGACCTTACCCATGCCCTCTTCTCACCTGAAGATCATAGTGACAGACTATATTTCATCTATTAGATCTTATGTAATTGTGCATTAGAATACACATGAGGTATAAACTTGATGGCTGTGGATGCTTAGTGTAATATTCTGATAATACACAATATACAGTACATTCATACAGTATGATACAATTCTACTATCCTGGACTGGATCAGGTAAGGAACATGTGGCATTATAGGGAGTGACGTATACATAAGCTGCGAGGTGGAGTGGGTGACAAGTCACTATACAGGATATAACCCTGCTTGTAACATGGGTGTGTCACTGTATGTACCTTACATGCATATCTTAAAGGGACAGAGATACCAAGAGCTGTGATTATATAGATATTATATACCAGATGCTGTAACTCCTAGCAGACAGTGCTGCCAGCTTCCTAAAATCACGCCTCTAGTTATGGGTTACCATACACTTTTACCTAAAAAGAAACTGCAGTTTTATACTCAAATTCCTAGTTTAGTCCCATTGAATTGTATAGCAATTCTGTCAACATTGGCTTCAGAGCCCTAAATAATTTAGGTTTAAAAGGAAATCCAGAAAAAATAAATGATCGGTTTCCCTTTATAATTGTTAGTCTGATATCAGACTGCAATAAAACTGGGCAGGCTGTTTATGCATATATTATAATTCTTATTAGTTGGGTGGTATTACTTATTATTTATGTTTTTTTCTTCCTTATTGTTTTAAATCTCTGGGCAGAACTCAATAGACATGTGAAACTTTGTTATTCCAGCAGCCATACCTAGTTTCACATTCATCGGAGTATTTTAGAATGTGGTATGACGTGTTCCTCAGTGTGTCACACAGCAGAAACTTTGCTAAAGACTCGCCCGGGACATTGGTCCCTTGTAAATGTAGCAGTAGACAGTCATCCGCCCATAGAACAAACAGTGTGAATCAGAGAAGTGTTAAAAATGATCCTCCCCATAAGAAGCTGTTCCCGTTACTGACTCCATTCCATGTGAGATGGAGTTTTATTATAGTGTTGGGGCTTAGGGAATACTGCACCATTACCAATAAAAATTCTAGCAAATACATTGGTCTGATAAGAGGCCTGTGAGAAGAGCATGATACATAATGGCTTATAGGAGTACGTTTTCTAATATACTTTACAATTCTGCATCATCTTCAAGATCTCTGCTGTCACTAAATGGAAATACTAGAGTTTAATTTCAGAATTTTAAACCCATTCCCATGCTTAGGTATTTCCATTAAGTCTGATGCATGGATTTTTAGGCTGTTAGATATAAAAAAGAATGTTCCCATTCACTGACAGTAAACAGAGATCTAAAGCAAAGATGTCAGTGAGAACTACCATTTTATCACAAGTTAACCTTAATCCTAGTATGCATGACGTTCGAAATCTACATATACAATAGCAAACCGGGCCTAAAAGCACCAGGTTATGCATATTAGGGTTAAATAATGGTGGGAGCTCAGTGTGTAATGGCAGGAAAAATCATCTGAAATTTAGATGCCGTGTTTGGACAGCTTATCGGAAGGTAAATAGCATTTGTGTGTTTCCACAGAGACCTTTGCTTGATTTTTATTTTTGTGCACTTTGCTTGCAGGAGCTTCAGCCATGATCCCAGATGAGACCCCCTTGTTTGACCCACAGTTACTGGAAGAGATTGACTGGAGGCAGAATATTGTGTCATTCAATCCACCCATCTGTCCTGAACACCCTGGGGAAGGACTCATCCTGAGACCCCTGTGTACTGCAGACATAAACAGAGGTCAGTGGTACCAAAAGCCATATGCAGATTAGTTGTTCAGTGCACTTTGAAGGTGGCTGCATCTGCTGGAGGACCCACTTTCACCTGTTGTCATTGCACTTTGCGTCTTGTCTATCTTTATAGGTGGGCAGCGCTGGGTGGCAACCACAGGCGAAAATGCTGCTCTGGTGGATGTGCACCATGTCTTGGTTGCACTGAACAGCTTATTTGCATATAAAAGTTGATTTTCTCAGCAGCAGGATTGCCTCTTGGCACAAATAAGGTATGATCATTATGCCAATAACCACCCATACATCAACATACAGTTGTGCTAAAAAAAATGTACATACCCTGGCAGATTTTTTTTTTTTTTTTTTTGGTCTTTTTTCAGAGAATATGAATGATAACACAAAAACTTTTTCTCCACTCATGGTTAGTGGTTGGTTGAAGCCATTTATTGTCAAACTTCTGTGTTTTCTCTTTTTAAATCATAATGACAACCAAAAACATCAAAATGACCCTGTAATGAGTTTTCCAGTTTTTATGTAAATAAAAATTAAGTATATAAGTTCTTTTTTCTAATGGAGATGAATGGAGATTTTCTAGGTTATATCAGAGGTTGAATACCTGTCCTGATCATATGCAGGACGCATAGCTGCATGGATTGTTACACCATGCTGCTGTGTCAGTTGGACATGACGTGAACAGGTTTGTAACTTCTAGATGTACGCAAGAATGTCTCCATTCATTAACATTGTGCATAAAGTTTGAAAATAATAATTCATTGATACGCAATGTCTATTAGAAAGTTGGAAATTTTTTTATTTTGCTGTGGTTAAAGGAGCTCTGGGTTTTTTTTACATGCTGTACTCACCGCTTAGATACCTGTACTATGGGGGTTGGGTTTACTATAGCCAGCCAGCCTGCTTTGCACAGATCTGGGGTCAGAACTAGCCCAAAACTAGGTACAATCTCGGAGGAAATAAGTCTAAAAAAAATCCTTTTATACCTCTTTAAACTTTGTCTACATAAAACTGGAAACGCCTTTAACATAGGCACATTGACACAGATAATACAACCTGTTATGCTACAGATCCTTTAGATGGGTCCATTTAATTACTATGAGAACCATCCACTTACACATCAGTAGTCCCGTTAAATCCTTTATTAATACTCCTTTATCCTTTCATTTCAGGATTTTATAAAGTACTTGGTCAGCTGACAAAAGTGGGAGATGTGACCGCAGAGGATTTCATCAGTGAGTAGGACTGTTGATCAATTTCTGTTTTACCATACTATTAATGGAGATGTACCATGTAGCTACACTTTTCAGAAACTAAAGTGAACTTCCCACATCTAAAGCTTCACCAGCACATCTTTCCAAAACTAATATGTAGAATTTCTTAAGAGCAGAAGTCTGAGCAGAGACAATCACTTTTGATATTGCAGGAGAGCATATGCTCAAGAGACACTGCTGTGTATATGTATGTACATATAATTTTTACAGTTGTACAAAGAGTGATCTTTTAAATCCTACAATATTTAATAAACTCTTCAAATTTTTAGAAAAATTTGAACACATGAAGAAGACGGAGAATTACTTTGTGACAGTAGTGGAAGATCTCAATCTCTGTCAGATTGTAGCCACAGCCACATTAATTGTTGAACATAAATTCATACATGGCTGTGCCAAGGTATGTAGGAAGTTTTTTGTTTTTTTTTAAGTCTTTTTCTTGTATCAGAGTTTTGCTTTAAATCTTGAATTGTTGTTATTATTGCTCTTCCAAAAGAGAAAAATATGGGCATATTTTTAGTGTGATATGACTGGCGAGCCATGTTAATCTGTGTTTCTCCCTGCAGAGAGGTCGGATAGAAGAGGTTGTCGTCAGTGATGAGTGTCGTGGAAAACAACTTGGAAAACTGTAAGTGATCAAGAATATTAGTCATAATAATAATAATAATAATAATAGTCCTTTAATAGTCCCACAATGGGGAAATTCAGTGTGTTACAGCAGCAAAGATAAGCAGATACAAATACAAATACAACATGTACAGGAATGTTCCAAGGTGAGAGGCATTACATTAATAGCAGACAGACAGATAGGATGTAGCAGAGGAGGGGGGGGGGGATTTAACAGGCAGAGAGATATTTCAGTTCTCTGTGTGTAATGATCTCCGCTTAGGTCGGTGTTGGTTGTACAGCCTAACCGCGGTGGGGGAGGAAAGACTTCCGATAGCGCTCCTTCTCACACCTAGGGTGGAGCAGTCGGTCACTGACAGTACTGCTCAGCGTGATCACAGTCTCATGCATGGGATGGGACTTCTTCTTCTGCATGGCGCTCACCACGGACAGTATCCTTCTGTCACCCACCACCTGCACTGGGTCCAGGGGGCTCCCCAGGACAGAGCTGGCCCTTCTAATCAGCTTGTCAAGTTTATTTCTGTCCCTGGTTGATATACTGCTCCCCCAGCAGGCCACTCCAAAGAAGATGGCTGATACCACTACCGAGTTGAAGAAAGTTCTAAGAAGTGCCCCCCGGATTCCAAAGGCTCTCAGCTTCCTAAGCAGGTAGAGCCTGCTGTGGCCCTTCCTGTACAGGGCCTCCATATGATCTGCCCAGTCCAGCTTATTATTAAGGAGCAAACCCAGGTACTTATAGGTGTTCACAATCTCGATGCCCGTCCCCAGGATGTCCACTGGTTTAGGAGGGCTTCTGCCTTTGCGGAAGTCCACCACCATCTCCTTGGTCTTCCCCGCGTTAATCTTCAGGTGGTTCCGGTGGCACCAGTCCACAAAATGCTGGTTCAGTTCTCTGTACTCCCTGTCATCATCATCTGTGATGAGACCCACTATTGCAGAGTCGTCAGAATACTTCTGTAGGTAGCAGCTGGATGAGTTGCACCTAAAATCTGCAGTGTACAGTGTGAAGAGGAAAGGGGCGAGAACCGTACCCTGAGGTGCCCCCGTATTACAGATCACGGTACCTGACACACAGTCTCGGGCTCTCACGTATTGAGGTCGATTTGTGAGGTAGTCTAGGATCCAGTTGGAGAGGTGGTGGTCCACTCCAGCAAGGCCCAGCTTGTCCCTCAATAACCTGGGCTGTATGGTGTTAAAATCACTGGAGAAGTCAAAGAACATTATTCTCACTGTGTTCCCTGGTTTCATATTAATACTAGTAATAAGAAAAATTCTGCACATCCCAACATCACAATGACTTCTGCTCTGTGGATGATTGGGGCACTGGAGAGCATATGCTTACCCAGAAATGTAAAGTTACTGGAGAATGAGGTTTTATAGTAACCTCCTGCTTCCAGGTCTTCTTAAAGAGAACATTTCACCTCCCTGACTTCTCTGTGTTAGTGAATTCAGTTGTCAATTTGTTTTTAAAATCCTAGTAGCATTAAGATCTTTTTCATATGTCTGTTATTCATGGACATGTCTCCATATTATTATTGTTTATTTATATAGCATCATTAATTCCATGGTGCTTTACATTTGCGGATTTACATACAATACACCAGATGTACAAAACAGATAATACAAACAGTGACCAACTGGCACAGTGGGATAGAGGGCCCTGCCCGCAAGGGCCTACAATCCATATGCTTATTAAAATTAGTAATTAACAGGCAGGAGGTCCTGTAAGTATCTGTGTCAGTTTGCAATGTCAGTATGTTACTTCTGTTAGAACTTGTACTATGTAAAGGGTGTTTTTGACCCCCAAGTGGATTTTTCACACTGTAGATAGTTCATCAGTATTTGATCTGTGGGGAATGAGTGCAGGCTGCTCCTATTCAAGTAATTCTTCTCATAGTGAATGAATAGGAGCAGACTGCAGACACTCCCTGCTGCCTGTGCATATCATTTGATATTTTTTTTAAGCTAAAATGAATTGGTAGTGTGCTATACATGGAGAACACTGACAGCACAGGGCCTTGAATAAGCCCTAACAGAGCAATGATAGAAGTCACATCTATAAGAGAGTATTTTATGAGGAATACAAGTATTTACTAAAACAGGAGACGGGTCCTCTTTAACATTTCCATTACATGTTGTATAGGTAACACAATTATATAGTTTGAGGTGAGCGTACCTTATAATGAAACAACCTGTGCCAAAATTTTAGCTTTTTTTTGTGGAAAACTAAGCCGACTCAGGCAGTTTAAACTTCATCTAGACAGTCTAACAATGCATCGGATATCTCATGCAGCATCAGTCACTCTGGCACATTTTAAAACTGTCTAGTTTAAGCTGACACTGTCTAAAATGGAAACATTGGGGATGATATGCCAATGCTGTCTTTTTGCTGCATGTAATGTTCTCAGACTTTTTAAAAGTCTATTTGCTTCTCTTTTCACCAGGTTGTTGTCTGTGCTTACTTTACTAAGTAAAAAGCTGGACTGTTACAAAGTTACACTGGAATGCAAGCCTAAGAACGTCGCCTTTTACGAAAAGTTTGGTTACACTGCCTCGGATGAAACCTACATGCAGTGTCGATTCTTTGATTAATGTTGACTGGAAGAAAAGATAACCATAAACTTGCCAAAGCGACAGATGGATGAAAACTGTTCAGGGGAAGCGGGTTCTGTAAGAAAATCTGTAAATAATGCAATTACTTTTACACTTAGAAATGTAAAAAAAATGGATTTTTCTACCATGAACTATAATAAAAAAAATTTATTTTATTTAGAAAAAAAAAATTGATCAGATTGGAAAATTGTCACGGCAGGTAAAAACATCAGATCCAGTGAACAGGTAAACTGTTCTCAAAATTTTGGAATCTTTACAAGGTAGAAGTTGGATTGAATTTTTGCTTGTGACAATTGCATGTGTGTGTTTTAATGTATAAACAAGGATCTCCTTGTTTATATATTAGGTTAAAAGAGCCAATATAACATGTTGGAAATTTTTGTAAACTCCAACTAGGGGACACTTATTGCAGTACGATTAGTTATGTCTTCACATAAAGGAAGCAATACATCAAAGATAACTGACTCAGTCCAGGTTATACAAAGCCAGACTTGCTCACATGTTCTGTTGATCCTATAGGGACCTCACAAAAACAAAGCTTCTGCCCCTCTCCCTCCTGTACTAGTAAAACCTTTGTTAGAATTTGAACCTTGAACGCTATTAGTGTGGCTTCTGGGGAAGACAAGATTCTTGATCTCTTTGGATTGATTATTATTGCCTGCTCACTATGGGAAGGATATATAGTGAACCATAGAATTGGCTTAACATCTTCCATGCAGGGCAGACATGTCATGTCCACTCAATCTTGCAGACATCTCATGAACGTTAGGCTTTGTGACCCTTGTCAATCTCTGTGGCCCCTGTATTATAATCAGGTTTTGGCCATAGGCCAGTGGTCTCCAACCTATGGTATTAGCCACAGTCTCTCAGGGCATGCAGGCAGCTGTAGTTTTGAATAGTTGGGGCTAGCGGTCTATAGAGGAGTACAGCCACATGTCTTTCCTTTGCTCAGTTCTAAAAACAATGGAATTATAGAATTTCAAAATTGTTTACCTGAACACATTTTATTTTGTCACATCTATTACTGTTTTAATTTTTTGATTGTAATATATTTTCTTGTACTATGATGGGATACAAGTTATTTTCATGAATGTACAGACTTACTGCAACACTCTGTACAAAACTGATCATAGGGTTATGCATAGTGCAGGGCTGGAGAATGACTCAAGGAAAGAATCTATCATGCTCCACACCCAAAGGTCCAGCGCTAGGCATAACATATGTATCAGTTTTTCTGGAGTATTCCTTTATTTATTACCTCTGAAGTAAATATAACTTAAGTGGACATTAGATTAGAGCCCGCTGGGACACAACTGAGCACTAAACAGAAAAATGCTTTTCCACCTAAATGTGCACGTTCTTGTTGCCAAACAGATAAGTTACTAACTTTCATGATAGTTTGGTCTCTGTGTAAAGCCGGTTGCTGGACTTGAATTTGGTTTCCCCCGATGGAGTAGAATGCAATTTTACACCTTTCTTTTGAATATATGGTTCTGTTCCGCCAGGACAAGACACAATAAGTGACAGTATTCCTTTATAGAGGATTTCCACTTACAATGTAAAACTGACCATGGACTAGTAAACTGGAAGTGTAAGCAGCCTGTTTGTTAGTTATATTTCTTTTACTTTCAGGAATATTGCCTTTTTTTGGAAGTGTAGCCATACTGGTAATGGTTATAGTGAACATGGTCATAAATTGTCAGTTTGTGAGTTGTTGAAAAGTAGCAACCAGTATGACTATTTCTTAGCACTTTTACAAATGCCTGCCAAAGCTTAATAGAAAAATGGCAATATAGCTGAAAAAATAAATATAACTTGGCATTTGCTATATCTTAAGGTGTGTGTGTTTCACTTGAGTCCAGCAGTTACTGTAGTCATCACTAGACAGCTACAACTCTATCAAAAACCAACCATTCTAGAATTATATAGGGCTCACAGAACATAGATAAGGAGGATCATTTCATAACCATATTTAAGCCAGAATACCTCTTGCAACTTCAGACCTGCATTTAAGTGGTTTCTAGAAAGATTTTTTTTTTTTTTGTTGGATACCCAGCTGTGCCCTTCAGCTGGTGTAAAGCTCCCACTCCCAGCATTCCCCCTCTGCTGTCAGGGGTTGCAGTTTTAGAACTGCTGGAAAGCCACAGGTTGGTGGCCACCGTTGCGCTAACATGTTTACACCTGAAATGTGGAGCTTTAGGGCAAGTGTCTGATTGGAATTTTGTTAAAAAAATATTTTTTTAAAATTAAGCCTGTTGCTAATTTTAACATTTTCTCTCTTTTTTGGGGAATGTTAATTTATTAAAGTGTATTTAAGATACAAGTGATTTTAATAAAAAGAAATTTTGCCTAAATCACTGGGTGACTTATTAGCCTTTTTATCTGATCTTAATCAGTTACAACACCTTTCTATATGCCCTATTGGGTCACATTGGCATCATACAGGAGAGTCTAAAGTGGCAAACCCTCTTCAAACTTGCTTCTACATGTTTTACACCTCATTTTCTAAGTGTTTCAGACACTAACAGTTTCTGTACCTTGCTCAACGAGTGGGATGGCTTACCAAAAAGGAGTCTAAGCTCAATATACACCATGTGCCAAAAGTTTGGTCATTTTTTTTGTCAGAAACAAAGCCAACTACTAAGTGGTGTAAAGTTAAACTGAACAGTCTAAAAGTGTTCCCGATTTTCAGACAATCCACAAAATATACTGTCCACACAGTCTTAAGGAGAAGCCCGTGAATTAAAGCATACTTCCTACAAATACATGATAAACTTCTATATTTTCATAAAGTCCATAATTTTTTTATTTTTTTTTATTTAAATCTAAAAATTTGTAAGTGCAGATCACATACTGGAACAGAACCATGTTCTGCACAAAAGAATATAGCTAACAAATATGCCAATATAGCATTTTGCATGAATATATAAACAATGTGAGGCACTGTGTAAGTGTATCAATCAATGGACAGCTAGCCCTGTACTTCATATATAAATAGTCACTAAGGTTAGGTATATTCCACAAAATGATAGAGTAACAATACCTTATACTTGAAAGTGGGGGAATTGCAATATCATGGTGCCTCGAAGCACGTTTCATATAGCTTCCTAGGAAGGCATGATTATACAGGAGGAAGTAAGGTTTTTATAGGAAACGTTCTGACAGCCAAATGCATATAACAATCCCCTATTGACTGTGATGCATGCATACCTTCAAAGTCTCTGAAGAAACTTCAGCTGGCGCATGTGCAGAATAGGCTAGAAAGGCACCCCGGCAAAGTTCAAGAGACCAGAAAGTAGCACATGCATGCTAGGGGGTGTGAGCGCAATCCACTCTAAGTCTCACTGTATTGAAATCCAAATTAATAGAATTGTTATATGAGCTATCTCAGAGAATCAAGACACCATATACATCATCGTGGTGTTTTTAGTGGATTCCAAGTTTAATGGAGGAAGCGTGAGGTTTTTAGACATTGTAGGCGTGGTTATACATTGCATAGACAAAGAGAAGGTGCGATTAGTATTAGTAACATGATTGGTTGTAACATAAGCTTTTGGCACATCCTCTTATAGATAAGTTTTCTTCTAAGAGGATGAGCATTCTGGGCAGTGCTCAAGAAAGGAATGTAAGATGGCTACAGACACAAGTTGGCATCCTTCACAGGGGATACATGTAAGAATGTCGAGAGACCGAAAATATCATAAAAGAACTAACACAAACAAAGTGCTATAAGGAAGCTAAAGTGATAGGTGAAATGATGCAAGATAAAATATATAATATATATATATATAAATGAATAAGTGAAAACTTTTATACTGCTGATTAGTGCAAAGTAAAAATAAGAGTTCTATTACTAATATCATACTAAGTGAAGGCAGTGAGGGAAATACTGGAGGGGGGGGAGGTCTGATCACTAATTCCATGCACTTCAATGTTAATGCATTGCAATGTATTGAGAAATTGCTTTACTTCTATTACAGGCTGTGCTAGGCATCTAATGACAAGCCTAGGCACTTTCAATAGATTCCTGGCTGTCATACTAATGATTTCACTCCCAGGGCTGGCATCACAGCAAAAAAGGCACCTTAGTCATGTTAGGAGGGTTGATGCCTGCGATCAGTTCGGGCATTACTGCCATGTCTCCAGTGTATAATACAGGGAAGGCCCAAAAGCTATAGAGGCTGCTATTCTTAAATGCCCAACATCTGTCATAATAGTACAGATGATGTTGGGAAAGGGTTAAAGCATTTACTTTAATGGTGGACGGGGTATGCTCTACAGATCCATTGCCTTTTAGGTGTAATCAAGTTTTATTGAAGTTTCCAATATAACAAATCAGTAACAAGACATAGCACACCAGAAGGTGCTTGAAAGAAAAAAAAAAAAAAAAAGAAAAACGCCATGAGCCAGTGAATAGGCAAACCATCAAGTCCGAAACAGGCATGTCAAAGGAAGAACAGACACGAAATCAAAGACTAAGGAAAAGGGAAAATGAGCTGTGAGAAGCATGAGAATAAAACCTTGCCCATGGCATGCAGGTCCACAAAAAACAAAGAGACCAGCAGGGACCACAAAACCTTGAAGAGCAAGGAAGCAGAATCAGTAGGAAGCGGGGGAGAAAACGACAAGTAAACAAAGACACAAGGGGGAAAAGACAACAAAGGAGGAAACAAGAGGGGGGGAATCAGGGGAAAGGGGCAGAAACCACCAGGGCGACAGAGAGGGGTCTCTCAGGACCAGGATGGCTTATGAAAAGAGTGTGGTTAACTCCGAAGACTCCTGGAACACAACCCACGGCCGCCAGAGGGCGTCGAACTTAGAGGAGTCTGTAAAATTTTCAGCAACCAGAACCTCCATCCTCCTGATGAGAAGGAACTCCTGTAGCCACTCCATCAATGAGGGGGTTGTAGTGCTTCGCCAGTGCCGAGGAATTATCGTCCTGGCGGCCGTGAGAAAATGACGCAGGAGGTCTCCCTTAACCTTGGATATCTTACCCAGAACAAGGGAGAGATCCATTGCCTTTCAAAGTGTATTTACAGTCTGATGGGAGCAGTAAACGTGTGTGTCATGGATTCCTCTCAATCTTGAATGTGACAGGAGGTGGCAGCATGTATCTTGGGGTGTTTGGGTGTGATTTATGCTCAGTCTGCAGCCTGAGTAAAGGGTAAATGGAGTAAATTAACCCCCAACAGTTGCATACACGTCAAATGCTAGGACAGTCCATACGTTGCAGTTATGCACTTTTTTGTGTGACTGGAGGCTAAAGTTTATTTGCCCCAGTCTTTCCTTACTCTCACATGATTAGTGTGATCTATTTTCTAGCACAGCTTTTTTGTGTAAACAGGTGGTGTCTCTGCTCCTTGTAAATACTATTGAGAACATCCATGTGATATTTTTTGCTGATTTTCTTAAATGGTCAATGCAAATGACAGTCAGTATGATATTCAAATCTTCAATTGTAAGGTTGTAAAGAACTGAAAATGGTCATTTTTTGAATTTGCAGAATTAAGAGGTCACATTTACTGAAATCAAAGTCTATTAAAAAAATCTTAACAGACCAAGTTACATGCTAACATAGAAACCCCTCCTTTGATATCACCTTCACAATTCTTGCATCTGATGAACTTGTGAGTTTTTAGTTTCCACTTGAATTTCTTTGCAGGATGTCAGAATAGCCTCCCACTCTCATAGATCTTTTGCTTAAGGATACTCCAAAGGCTCTCAGGGTAGGATGGTGCTGACTCAGAGGTCTTTGCTGCATTAGATGGTGCATTGTCATGCATGAAGATGATTTTGCTATGCAAAGCACAGTTCTTTTTGTACCATGGAAGAAAGTGGTCAGTCAAACTCTATTTGCTTTGCAGAGGTCATTTT
The DNA here is from genome assembly GCA_947044405.1 of Leptodactylus fallax. NCBI lineage: Eukaryota > Metazoa > Chordata > Amphibia > Anura > Leptodactylidae > Leptodactylus > Leptodactylus fallax. The sequence goes on along the minus strand of CAMRHE010000052.1, from coordinate 10,318 downwards.
CACACATCCCCTAAAAGGTGCCTACCAGCTCTCTTCCCCATGATTCCACCACCTTCTTGCTGTCGTCACAGCCTTGTTTGGACACAGAGGCCATCCACTACTCCATCAGAACCATCGATGGTTGCACAGCACTCATAAGACTGTTTCAAAATTAATCTTCATGGATGCCTGGGCCCAACCATTTCTGCTTGTGAGCACAGTTTAGGGGTGGCTAAATTGTAAGTTTATGCACAACTGCAAACCGCTGAAGGATCCTACAACTTGAGGTTCATGGGACACCAGACGCACTAGCAGCTTCAAATACCTGCTTTGTAATGGTAATTTAGCAGCTGCTTAATCCAATGAATTTGTCTGGCAGAAACCTTCATTATGCCTTTACCTGCACAAACCCATCTGTGCTCTGAATCAGCCACAAATCTCTTCACAGTACAATGATCACATCTAATTTTTTTTCATACCTAGTCCAAGGCATTGCACTTTGACATTTTTCAGCAGGTGATAGATCAATTTCCCATATTGCTTGAAACCTGTGGCCTGCTTAATAGTGTGAAACGTCTGTTAGTATTATATTTGTTTTGTATATCTTGTGTACCGTATGTAAACTCTCAAATGTAAAGCACCATTGAATTAATTGTGCTATATAAACAACAACATCTTTAAGGCTAAGGCCCCAGGTAGCGGGCTGCAGCAAAAAAAGCACTGCAGGAATAACCGTGGCAGAAATGCATCATGATTTTTCCTATGGCGCTTTTCACAGAAAGTCCGCAGGAGGTTTCCTCTACAGACTTTTTGCTTCCATTATAGCTATAGGGAAACCAGCAGTATAACTACCGTAGGTATAACTGACAAACTGAGATTTCCAAAACCTCAACCGTTTTGGAAATCGCATTGTGTTCGCTACACGTATTTTTCTGCAATGTGTGGATGGGATTCACTAGAATTCTGAAGCCCCACGTTGCTGTTTTGTAGTACCAGCAAAGTGATGAGATTCTGGCTAATCCCATCCACACATTGCAGAAGGAGAGGGGAAAAAAAAAAAAATGTTGCAGAAAAGCTGCGTTTTTGAAACACAGCATGTCGATTATACCTGTGGAAATGCTCACGTTTCCCTTTATAGGGAAGAAAATCCACATAGAAAAACACGATACGTTTCAGTTGCATTTTCTTTCACAGCACTTTTTAGCTGCATTCCGTGGGGTCTTAGCCTAAGAAGGTTTCCTTTAATTGGGCTCACCTGCCAAAATTAAAATTATTACACATGTTTGAGATTGATATCAGTGATCCAATGAGCCCTGAGACACAAGACCAGCCAGGAGTTTAATTGAAAAATAAACACTAAATGAAATCGTGACATTTAGATCTGCACAATAATATGGAGTATATATACAGTACAGACCAAAAGTTTGGACACACCTTCTCATTCCAAGAGTTTTCTGTATTTTCATGACTATAAAAATTGTAGATTCACACTGAAGGCATCAAAACTATGAATTAACACATGTGGAATTATATACTTAACAAAAAAGTGTGAAACAACTGAAAATATGTCTTATATTCTAGGTTCTTCAAAGTAGCCACTTTTTGCTTTGATTACTGCTTTGCACACTCTTGATGAGCTTCAAGAGGTAGTCACCTGAAATGGTCTTCCAAACAGTCTTGAAGGAGTTCCCAGAGATGCTTAGCACTTGTTGGCCCTTTTGCCTTCACTCTGCGGTCCAGCTCACCCCAAACCATCTCGATTGGGTTCAGGTCTGGTGACTGTGGAGGCCAGGTCATCTGGCGTAGCACCCCATCATTCTCCTTCTTGGTCAAATAGCCCTTACACAGTCTGGAGGTGTGTTTGGGGTCATTGTCCTGTTGAAAAATAAATGATGGTCCAACTAAACGCAAACCGGATGGAATAGCATGCTGCTGCAAGATGCTGTGGTAACCATGCTGGTTCAGTATGCCTTCAATTTTGAATAAATCCCCCAACAGTGTCACCAGCCAAGCACCCCCACACCATCACACCTCCTCCTCCATGCTTCACGGTGGGAACCAGGCATGTAGAGTCCATTCGTTCACCTTTTCTGCGTCGCACAAAGACACAGTGGTTGGAACCAAAGATCTCAAATTTGGACTCATCAGACCAAAGCACAGATTTCCACAGGTCTAATGTCCATTCCTTGTGTTCTTTAGCCCAAACAAGTCACTTCTGCTTGTTGCCTGTCCTTAGCAGTGGTTTCCTAGCAGCTATTTTACCATGAAGGCCTGCTGCACACAGTCTCCTCTTAACAGTTGTTGTAGAGATGTGTGTGCTGCTAGAACTCTGTGTGGCATTGACCTGGTCTCTAATCTGAGCTGCTGTTAACCTGCGATTTCTGAGGCTGGTGACTCGGATGAACTTATCCTCCGCAGCAGAGGTGACTCTTGGTCTTCCTTTCCTGGGGCGGTCCTCATGTGAGCCAGTTTCTTTGTAGCGCTTGATGGTTTTGGCCACTGCACTTGGGAACACTTTCAAAGTTTTCCCAATTTTTCGGACTGACTGACCTTCATTTCTTAAAGTAATGATGGCCACTCGTTTTTTTTTACTTAGCTGCTTTTTTCTTGCCATAATACAAATTCTAACACTCCATTCAGTAGGACTTTCAGCTGTGTATCCACCTTACTTCTGAACAACACAACTGATAGTCCCAACCCCATTTATAAGGCAAGAAATCCCACTTATTAAACCTGACAGGGCACACCTGTGAAGTGAAAACCATTTCAGGTTACTACCTCTTGAAGCTCATCAAGAGAATGCCAAGAGTGTGCAAAGCAGTAATCAAAGGAAAAGGTGGCTACTTTGAAGAACCTAGAATATAAGACATATTTTCAGTTGTTTCACACTTTTTTGTTAAGTATATAATTCCACATATGTGTTAATTCATAGTTTTGATGCCTCCAGTGTGAATCTACAATTTTTATAGTCATGAAAATACAGAAAACTCTTGGACTGAGAAGGTGTGTCCAAACTTTTGGTCTGTACTGTATATTGTGTGTATAATATAATACACATACATACACACACATATATATATATATATATATATATATATACATATAACATACATACACACACATATATATACACACACACACACACACATATACACTAGTAGCTGGTCTCAAACTCAGGTGCACATTAGGTCAACATCTTTCATTAAAAAACAAGAACACACAAATTTCCATATTAAATTTACATCTGTTTATTTGGAAAACATCAGAACAATCTGTTATGTAGGAACAAGCTCAATTTCCTTTTTTCAGGCCAATGCCACAATATAAATTGCATAAAAAAGGAGTCCAATTCTTTAGAAGGTTATATCAACAGTGTACAATCTGCCCCAATGATCAGGGGTGTTTTTTTTTTTTTTTCCTTTTTAAGTATAGAACTCAGTTTGTTAAAAATTTCCAGAACTTCTAAACCTATAAAATGTATTTACAAAACTCAGAAGTTTAGCAAACATTTCTTTACTAAAGCTTTTCTTCTCTTATAAATTAAACAAATAACTTTAGGTAGAAACAAGTGTCCCTCCCATTGGTTGCATTGCATGAAATTACTTTATATTATACAAAAAAAAAAAAAAAAAAACTTCAAGTATGAAAAAGTGCATTATTGCAGTAATACCTCTTTGCACATCAAAAGAGAAAAAAAACAAGTTCTTCAGTAAAACGGCTGTGTAAAAAGCAGTAAAACAATCAGTGAAATCCACTCATCCATGGAAAGGTCCATTATTGTCTATAAAGTACTACAGCAGCACCTGAACATAAAGGTGACACGAGCAGTGTATGGTTACTGGGGTTCCCGTGGGTCAGGATGGAAATCAGCCCTCATGGGCTGCAGACACCTGCATATTCCCAAGCTCATCTTCCTCTTCTAGTGTCCGCTTCAGACTTCCTGAATACAAAGGACAAAACAAAGATAAGAAAAGTCATCATACAGGTGAGAATTAGGTCTCTCATTTCAAAGTAGACATTTTTATGGAAATCCCTTAAATTTATTACTCACCACTATACAGCATACGTTTAGTTCTAGACGTTTAAACGCCTAAACTCCCTCTACAGGTGAGTGAAGGCATCAAAGTTTTTAACTATATACACACACACAATAAGTTTTTTTGACAAAGCTCCAAATCCATTTTAAGGGGCTGTCCATGAAATACAGTTCTTTTCCTGGAGACCGGGGAAGGACTTCTGCCAGAAGAAGCCAAGGGACCAGACGGAGGTGGTGTCAAATGAGAAGCCTGGACTGATACACACGGGGACCATGTTGTGTTTAGTGACAAATCCAGGTTCTGTTTGGGATCAAGTTTTGTTTGTGATTAAGTGTTGAAACCTCATGGTGTGCGCTTCAATCCTGACTCTGCTGTGAAGCAACATCCCCCCTCCTCCAACTGCTGGTGTGATGGATCTGACATATGACAGTGTAATAGGACATGTTTTTTCCATAAAATCAGTGTCTTATTGATGTGATATGACATGGTTAAAGTCTTACTGATCATTCTGTAAGTATTTCTTGCTGCCCATCTATAGGATAATTTGTTACTGATCACTATTTCTGTATACAATTCTGTTACTGATCAGTAACTGAACATTCCTTCGAAATTCCTTTACTGTTGTAAGTTGGCCACACATACACATCCAGGAAGCCCCTCCCCCTCATGTACTATAAAAACCTATATAGGGTATTGTGTTAGCTTCAGTTGGGACCATGCGAGAAAGGTGCCCAGCACCCTCTGGAAGTCATCGAACAATGGGTGTATATCAGTACATGATATACAAAGGAGCTCCCTATCCTGTGAACATTCACATCATTTGTAACTGCAGCTAAGTATTATCTCTTTTCATTTACTAAACACTATTCACACCAGAATATAATAGTCACTTTGAGTTAACTGGTTATAAAAACCTGTTTGCCTACAGTCAGTCACCTCTAGTTGTGATTCGAGGGACACATACAGTGGTATGTGCAGGACATCCTGTGCCATCTCACAACAGGACTTACAACTGGCATTTATCAGCAGGATAATGCTCACCCACAAACAGCAATGATTTCCCAGAAATGGGCATACTGGCATACCAAAGTCCTAATGCATCAGAGACGCCAGCCTTCCAGACCCCTGCATGATGACAATAGTCAGGAGAATCACTGATCTTCCTACCGCCATCTCTGCGCTGATGAAACACACACACATACACATACACAACACACACACACACACACACACACACACACACACACACACGTAAAAGGGATCGGCAATTGCCCCTGCAGCCTACCTAGCTACATACCCAAGCTCCTGTATGTACAACTCTTCTGTGGGCAACAGGAATGACAGATTTGTGGTGTTGCTACTGCATGTGATTCATCAGTGCAAGAGAGGCAGCGGCCATGAGATCAGCGTTTCTGTGGGTATTATTCTGTGCAAGACCCTGCATAGGAATCACCAATGTGGCATTAAATTGTCTGGGGACATCAATGGGAGCAACATGAGACTGCCAATATGGGGGCATTATACTGTGGAGCAATAAGGCAGCTTCATCACTGCAAGTTACACAGCAAAGGGCACTATTATTGTATTGGGGCACAAAGGGACTGGATGGGATAGGTTGGAATCAAGGGCAGAACTGACTTAAATGGTCACTAACTTCAGACAAACTTAGTCTCATTTCATAGAGCATGTGATCCTGGACGAAAATGTAGTGCTCTTTAATTAAAAACACGGCTGCTTTTGACTGAAAAACCTCTCTAAACAGTTCCTGCCACTAGGAGTCTCCTTTCTAGCTAATTTGCAGTTTACTCACTTTTACTAGAGAAGTCCTGTACATAGTTATCAGTAAAAATCAAGATTGCTTAACAGTTAGGGTAGCTGCACATGACAGAGTTTCACCAGTGAAACTCGGTCCGTGTGTTAGCTAGATTTACCAGCTTGAACTTCATGCTGGGAGCGGTACTCCTAGCATCATCTTTGATGGTACCAAATACAGTATGGGCAAAGAGGAGTTCCGCTCCCAGCATGAAGTTCAAGCCAGTAAATCTGGCTAACACACAGACCAAGTTTCACAAGTGAAACGGTCATGTGCAGCTGCCCTTAGTGGAAGGAGGAGGGACTGGTCTTTTCACCCAGCCAATGCAGAGGGGAGTGGCTGTTTTTCCTCACAGCACATCTGCAAAGTGCTTTTTCTGTGCAAAGGACTGGAGATTCTGCAAATCTCACAGCTTACAATGTAAGAAAAGTCTTCTACGTACTTGTAGCTAATTCTGGCTCCTTGTGTGCTTACAGATATATTATTCACGGACAGTAAGTAGCTTTCTTGACTGTACACAGATTGCTCTTTTCCTGTGTCAGAGATCTTATAGGCTGCATCATGCCTGCATATACAGGTGCTGCTCAATAAATTAGAATATCTTTGAAACGTTTATTTCTTTCAGTAATTAAAGTGACCTCCTATATTTTCTAGATTCTATTTACTAGATTCTATTTCAAGTGTTTTATTTCTGTAAATGTTGATTATGGATTACAGGTAATGAAAACCAAAATCTAAGAAAATTTGAATATTGTAAAAAAGTTCAATATTGTAAATTCAGTGTGTCACCTGCCAAGGTTTCCTAAGCCTTTAAATGGTCCCTCAGTCTGGTTCAGTAGGACACACAATCATGGAAGGCTGCTGATTATGAATTGTATTACTGAATCACTGAAATGAATGAACGTTTCAAAAATATTCTAATTTATTGAGATGCACCTGTATTTGCAGTGTTCCTGGATCTTCTATATCATGCTCACTTGGGCTTTTTTGAGATATGTGTTTGCTTTTGTACAGTTACTCATGGCAGAATTACATATAAACAAGCCAGTTGTAGTTATAATGGATAGGAGAAGGGGGTAGACTGCTCCTTATTGTACACGCCCACAACCTCAGAGACAAAAAAAAAAAAAAAAAAAGTGCTGCAATCACAACAGGGCTATTAGCAGGATAAAAATTAATAGGATCTCATATGAAGGTTTATACCTAGTCATAGAACAGACTGCCCATCAAGATGCTGCATATATCGTCCCTTCACCAGATAGCATACCTAGTTCAGTGTGCCTTTACTAAAAGTAGCCGAGTACCCTTATACTAGGCCATCCATATCTATAATCAATGGGTACTTGAGAAAGTGCAATACAATATTCTGAGCTGTATGCAACGTAAGCTTGTATTTGCTGCTGGCCACATACCTGTAGCACCAGACTGTAAGGAGAAAGTTCTCCCTAACTGCACTGGAGACATCATTTTGATGGTTAATTTTGCTAGATAGATGGCTTCATATTCCTGAAGAAAGAGTTAGAATAAATAAGTAGCAGCTAAAATGCAATAGTGTTAGGATAATAAATGGTTGATGAATCTATGCAGTTAGGCTTCAACCACTGGACTATGAAAAATACTCATTATATGGTCCAGACTATATGACTATGCCACTGTTACCGCAGCAGTTACTATAGCAAAAAAATAAATAAATAAATTTATAGATAATATCTTAGTCCCAAGGTGGTTTGCAATTTTAATTTTTAGTATCTTTGTAGCTCGGACCGAATGCACACAATAGAAAGTGATGAAGTTTATACAGAAAAATAAAGATACCTGAAGTTGATGTACAAATCCAGCATTGGGGTTAATGCAGAACCTTCTTTCTTGAACATATGTAAAGGCATCCCTTGGAATAAAGCAGGGAAAGGTCACATCAGAGAGCACATGGAATGTTTTGCGCTGTACTCCTAACCTACCATGCTGTGCTAAACAATCCGTATAAAATATACAGTCATATGAAAAAGTTTGGGCACCCCTATTAATCTTAATCATTTTTAGTTCTAAATATTTGGGTGTTTGCAACAGCCATTTCAATTTGATATATCTAATAACTGATGGACACAGTCATATTTCAGGATTGAAATGAGGTTTATTGTACTAACAGAAAATGTGCAATATGCATTAAACCAAAATTTGACCGGTGCAAAAATTTGGGTACCCTTATCATTTTATTGATTTGAATACTCCTAACTACTTTTTACTGACTTACTGAAGCACAAAATTGGTTTTGTAACCTCACTGAGCTTTGAACTTCATAGCCAGGTGTATCCAATCATGAGAAAAGGTATTTAAGGTGGCCAATTGCAAGTTGTTCTCCTATTTGAATCTCCTCTGAAGAGTGGCATCATGGGCTCCTCAAAACAACTCTCAAATGATCTGAAAACAAAGATTGTTCAACATAGTTGTTCAGGGGAAGGATACAAAAAGTTGTCTCAGAGATTTAACCTGTCAGTTTCCACTGTGAGGAACATAGTAAGGAAATGGAAGACCACAGGGACAGTTCTTGTTAAGCCCAGAAGTGGCAGGCCAAGAAAAATATCAGAAAGGCAGAGAAGAAGAATGGTGAGAACAGTCAAGGACAATCCACAGACCACCTCCAAAGAGCTGCAGCATCATCTTGCTGCAGATGGTGTCACTGTGCATCGGTCAACAATACAGCACACTTTGCACAAGGAGAAGCTGTATGGGAGAGTGATGCGAAAGAAGCCGTTTCTGAAAGCACGCCACAAACAGAGTCGCCTGAGGTATGCAAAAGCACATTTGGACAAGCCAGCTTCATTTCGGAAGAAGGTCCTGTGGACTGATGAAACAAAGATTGAGTTGTTTGGTCATACAAAAAGGCGTTATGCATGGCGTCCAAAAAACACAGCATTCCAAGAAAAACACTTGCTACCCACTGTAAAATTTGGTGGAGGTTCCATCATGCTTTGGGGCTGTGTGGCCAATGCCGGCACCGGGAATCTTGTTAAAGTTGAGGGTCGCATGGATTCAACTCAGTATCAGCAGATTCTTGAGAATAATGTACAAGAATCAGTGACGAATTTGAAGTTACGCCGGGGATGGATATTTCAGCAAGACAATGATCCAAAACACAGCTCCAAATCTACTCAGGCATTCATGCAGAGGAACAATTACAATGTTCTGGAATGGCCATCCCAGTCCCCAGACCTGAATATCATTGAACATCTGTGGGATAATTTGAAGCAGGCTGTCCATGCTCGGCGACCATCAAACTTAACTGAACTGGAATTGTTTTGTAAAGAGGAATGGTCAAAAATACCTTCATCCAGGATCCAGGAACTGATTAAAAGCTACAGGAAGCAACTAGAGGCTGTTATTTTTGCAAAAGGAGGATCTACTAAATATTAATGTCACTTTTCTGTTGAGGTGCCCATACTTTTGCAGCGGTCAAATTTTGGTTTAATGCATATTGCACATTTTCTGTTAGTACAATAAACCTCATTTCAATCCTGAAATATTACTGTGTCCATCAGTTATTAGATATATCAAATTGAAATGGCTGTTGCAAACACCCAAATATTTAGAACTAAAAATGATTAAGATTAATAGGGGTGCCCAAACTTTTTCATATGACTGTATATATATATATATATATATATATATATATATATATATATATATATTTTTTTTTTATTATTATTATTATTATTATTTGTACAGCACCAACGTATTCCACATGTTCAATCATTTTAGTCACTGACCCAAACAGGACTCACAATATAAATTCCCTATCAGTAGGTCTTTGGATTATTCTAATCATCCAGTTTGACTCAAAAGGGTATATATTAGAGAACTGGATAATTCACAATCCCTTAAAATTGCTGAAACTGCAAAAGACATATTGTCACATTTCTAACAGCAGCTATTTATGGTAGCCTGTAATTGATCAAGGTTTCCTGTAAAACAACCAGTATGGTAGTCGATGGGTTTGCATTAAAAACCATGGTTAATACAACACTCCAGCAGGCCTCCAGGTTGAATGAACACCACAACTAAAAGTAACTTTCAACTATGTACAGAAATTTGAGTCTAAAAACCAAACTGACAAATTAATATTTAGGGTCAGAGCCCTAAGAGTCCTGCCTCCATTTACACAGACATAGAGTTAAACGCTGCTTGTAGAAAAATACACCAAATACAGATTCATACAACCATTAAATGGAGTTGGGAAGGAATTTTTTTCACCTGACATTGGGCAATTGTTAGTTAACCAAAGGGGTCACAATTGGTATAACCCCCCAATAATCCTTATTTCAATATAGGCAATTCAGCAAAAGATAAATATACTTATAACTTATTAAAACATAACTTTTAATAAGGCCAATAAAAAACCATCCAGGTCAACCCTAAGGTAAGAATTAAAAATCGATATACTACCACCACAAAAAAAAAAAAAAAAATCAGAATGGGGCGGAGCTTGACCGCA